>JBBAGI010000139.1:0-126314 GCA_037127475.1 Arma custos | reverse complement strand
AGCAGCCATGTCCTGTAAGCATCTGGGTTAGGTAGTAGTCTACTTCCCCGTGGCTCCTATCCATCCAGGGTTCGATGCGAGGAACCAGCCTATGGGTCCACCTCCCGTTCGTGGCCATATCCCAGCGTTGTTGCCACTTCTCGATTGTCATCTTCCTTTCCTCAGTTCTGGGGATGCGAGCAACTCTTTTATACCAACGCTGTCTCTCTTCTGCGATCAGTTCTATTGGTGGCATCCTGGCCACTACACATGCAGCTTCGTAAGAGACAGTGCGAAACGCGCTGATTACCCTCAGGGCACTTCGACGATAAATGGACACCATTGGTCTCCTGTAAGCCAGTGTGTCCAAGGCACCATTCCATATCGGGGCTGCGTAGAGAAGGACGGATGAGATGACGCTCGATAATAATAGTCTTCGACTGTTTCTAGGCCCGCCTACGTTGGGCATCAGTCGAGCCATTGCTGTGGTCACTCTTGCTGCTTTATCGCATACTCGCTGGATATGCTCCTTGAACCGCAGCCTTTCATCGATTATCACTCCGAGATATCTCAGCGAGGGCTGGGACTGGATCTCTTGTCTGCCCACTCTCAGGGTTATTTCTTCCCTCCTTTTCCGGCTACTAATAAGAAGAACCTCTGTTTTCTCGTCTGCAAGCTGAAGCCCCACCGAAGCCAGCCAATCACGGATTAGTGAGATACTCTGGTTGGCCTTCAGGGCCACTTCATCTTTGTATTTGGCCTCAATTACCACTGCAACGTCGTCAGCAAAACCCACTGTCTTGGCACCCTCTGGTAGGCCAAGCCTGAGGATCCTGTCATACATGATGTTCCACAGGACAGGCCCAAGCACTGAACCCTGGGGTACTCCGCCAGACACCTTGAAGCTTTTGGGACCGTCCTCCGTTGAATATATCAGGGTCCTGTCCGTAAAATAATCGGTGATAATGTTCCGGATGTAAATGGGGACACCGTGTGTGTGTGTGTGTGTGTGTGTGTGTGTGTGTGTGTGTGTGTGTGTGTGTGTGTGTGTGTGTGTAAAATCACTCAACTGTTCACCAAATCAGGGTATAAACAAAAAAAATTAATATCAATGAAGATCGAATATTGATCGTCTGACACCAACAATTCCAACAGACTCACCAATCGAAAACAACAACCTCATTGCAATTAAGATTTTAAACCTGAATTGACTAAACAATGATTAGTTAGGGTTTTTTAAAAAAGTAATTTAGAGACTTAATGCTTTGTATATTTGAAATTTTCCAGTTCATTTTTATTTTTGGTATGAATGAAAAACAAAGTCACACAGATAATTGCGGATCATTTTTTTTTTCTGTCATAATCATATCATTAACATGATACAGAAGAAAATATGGCAGCAAGGGACATCAAAGAGGGAGACTGGCTCAAACCAGATTTTTAGCTAGATGTTTTACTAAATTGTATAAAAATCTATATACACACACACACACACACACACACACACACACACACACATATATATATATATATATATATATATATATATATATATATATATATATATATATATATATATAAGATCACTCAACTATTCACCAAATCAGCGTATAAACAAAAAAAAAAATTAATATCAATGAAGATCAAATATTGATCGTCTCACAGCATCCATTCCAACAGCCTCACCACAAAGACAGCAACCTCATTACAATTAAGATTTTAAACCTGAATTGACTAAACAATGACTAGTTAGAGTTTTTTTAAAAAGTAATTTAGAGGCTTAATTCTTTGTATATTTGAAATTTTCCAGTTTATTATTATTTTGTATATAAACTGTTGAGTATGATGTATAAATTGAGCCATTTAAGTAATTGAAGGCAGGTCTATATGTCCGAATGTTAATAAATACTTTGGTTTGTTTTTAATAAGCATTTTTAATTATTTTTCTGTCCCTTATAGCATATTTCATAACTAAGCAATTAATATTTTCTCTTGCTTTTTTTTAGTTTTTTTATTGATAAATAGGCATATATAAAAACGAGCCCAAATGACACGATTCATAATAGATTGATTATAAATCCCTAGCGTATGCCGACGATGTTCTCTTATCTGCCAGGACTATAGTATAGTAGGTCAGCAATAGCCGGAGCCATGTAGGAGTTTAAGGGGTGGCAAAAAAATTCCTCGCGAAACTCGTAAACGAGGCAAAAACAAAATTCTTGCAGACGAGAGAAGCGGGATGCTTAGACCTTGCCCAGTAAAGGTCGGATGGAGGCCGCGAATCCACAGGATTTGAAATTCAGATACGTGGGAGGGATGGTGTAAAGAAATAATAACATGCGATCAGAGGTTATGTATGCTGCGGATAGCGTAGCTACGAATAAGTTTATAAAAAAGTTGGAGATCAATGAAAAAAAGATCTTATGAAAAATTCTTGGCCCAATTAAAGACCAATGTGAGTACAGACTAGGGCATAACAATGAGCTGTAAACTCATGTTCAAAAAGTTTAGGATGTTATGAGAAGAAGGATAATTGCGTTATATGGCCACACGCTAAGAACTCATAAATATTTAAGAACCCGTAAGTCTGGCGAATGGAAATTTTAACTATTTCAAAGAAAAGAGCAAACCAGCAATATGGTTTGAAGAGGTAGAAAATGATTTAAAAGAGATGGATGATATTCTGGATAGCAACCATCTTAAGGTGAAATGAACTGCTCACCAGAGCTTTCAGGAAGAATTTCAAGCATAATGTGGAATAGAATAGAAAAATAATTTTATTCTGGATTAAGAAGATTAATTAGACCAGGCTCCTTAAGAATAACAGAAGTGTACAGAAATTAATAAAAGTATATCTGGCGAAATGGTTTCATTTACATTTAGTTTACGCAATGGTATCTAATTAAAATTGTAGTTTGTACCACAAATTAAAATTCGGATCATATTTCTCCCCCCGAAACAAACAAATCCTCTTTTTATTATGTTGTTAAGTTGATATCGATGTTTTTATTTATAAGTCCATATTGCTTTCAAAAAATAGTAGTTGGATATATCGATGCCTTAGTTCACTAATGTGTCAAGTGCCTAAAACAAGATTTTACAAAAGTCAACTTTGATAATAATTTAACACAAAAATTACAGTTCATATTTAAGCACACAATATATTTTTGTGACATTTACACCTTCTCTATTAATTTTGTATCAATATATGATCTATGACTTTATAAATCACAACTTTACAATATTTTATATAGCAAAACCCATTTTTAGAAATTTGCACTTCACACATTTGGAAACTAAGGCATCGATATTTGAAGATTCTTAATTATAAATGAATCACCAACTGCAGAACGGCGTCTTATCCACCGTTTGAGATTTGTGTTGTTAAAGCTTTCAACTTTTACTCGAGACGGAAGGAATTATCTACTACAGAAAGGGCATTTGTCCACGAGCGAAATCTTGACAAAGGCTTCATTATTTTATTTATTTAAATAGGGAACTGAAAGAAGAATTTGGATGAGGAAACCTTCATTTGTGAAGAAAATTCTTAAAAAAAAAAAAAAAAAAAAAAATAGGGAACTAGTCCGGGGAACAAATTCCCTTTCCCTGCCTCTATTATAAAATTTATAAAAGTGGACTATTTATGCTTCTGAAGTTAGCAAATAATATATATATACAGTATGTCGCTTCTATATTTACATTCATAAAAAAAAAAACTTCAAAGATGGGTGACTTGAGCATAGCCAATATATACAGTAACAGGATCACAAAAGTCCACGTTTTTTGGTCTGTTGCCTGTAGAAACCACCACTTTAATTTATTTTTAAAAAAGAAAATATTAGTTTTTGGCATATTTTGTTGCCGAGTATACACAGATACGTGAAAGTATTGTAGGAACATTTCTTGATATTTGCCCAGCAAACAGGATCGACTTTGACGCTCTAATTCTAAATTTGATTTTATGATATTAATTTAGAATAGAATAGAAAAGTAAATTTATCTCAGGACTAAGTAAATAAATCTATAACGACCAATTATTCGTTCCCATTTAGTTTGCTGGCTGATCCTTACACTGCATAGAGAGAAAGATTATGATGACGAACTAATAATAAATAGATGAGATAGTACGGAATCATTTCTTAAAATAATGTACCTCTTCTTAAAAAAAAACATTGCAAAATAAAAATAAAAAAATCCCATTGTTCTATACTGATTCATTTAAACAAATAAAAACTATAAAATGATATAAACTAACTTAGTTTAAAATGTCGTATCAATGTTTATTAAATCTGAAAATTCCTGCTATCCTGTAATACACTTTTATTCATGTAAAAACATCCTGGCACTTCTTGAACCCATTATGATAACCAAACTTCTAAATGCTTCCCTATTGGCTTTGTGATCCCACTAATGGAAATGCACCAATCTCTACTTGTGAACTTAGTTCGTCCTTGACAATGATTAATTAATCAAGATGAAATAGGAACATAGTTGGAAGGGTAAGGGCCAAATTAATAAGCCAAAGAGGGACTTGCAAGTAATTGGTCGTTAATTGGAAATCAATTAAGGGAATAATTAGTTATAATCACTTAACAAGGGCTGGAAGCGCCCGTGTGTGACCCGTTAGGGCATCGAATCAGTCACTTGTGGGTGATAAAGACGATTTGCCTGGGCCCCACAATTGTGTCCCCTCATCACAAGTAATTAATAAACCTCTGCTCCTGGTATCACAAGACCGAACTGTAAAGTCTAGATTCACTACTGCAAAGAAAAAACAACATATCACTATAGCTCACGATGTACGGTAGAGTCTGTAATGATATAAAAGAGTGGTTGCCCAGGAAGGTGATTAAAGATCACACTCAACCTCCAGATTTTTCTTCCTCTTAAGAGTACCGACTTTAAGAGGATAGGTAATCCGTTAGAGAGTCATTGGTCCTACAGAGCCCATCTCTGGCTTTCAACAGATTAAATAATTTATCTGCCACGGCTAGATTTGAACCCGGGACCTTCTTCTTGACAAAGCAACTTAAAACTTAGCTGTTCCACTCCCAAGCTAAATACATGTTTTCTATGTGTTAAAAAAAAAGTATTTAATTTACACTTATTTTATTAGGTAAAGAATATACTGTTGAGGAATTCATAATATTTCAAAATTAAATGTATTTCATTATACCTTCATTAGGATTGTGAAATATATTTTGTGAACAAAGAGTCACCAAGAACAAAGAGTGCGGTTTTATTTTGGTTAGAAACAATTCATTATCTCTCATAAGATGGTGAACACTCGTGTATTTTATCTCTAATCTGTAATCATGTGTTAAAAATGGTAACACGTAGTAAATTTATCAAAACGAGAGTTCTCTTTGGATTTGTCTTCGTTCTCTGATTTCCACATTTGTATGTGTTCATTTACTTAATTATTCGCTTATTGTTTTAATCCTATTGTATTTTACTGTTTTTTATTATTTTATACAACTTTTGTTAATTTGTTCTTATCTATATCCTTATCACTGGTTTATCTCTAATTTATATGCTTATCTATCTAACATCGGTTTGTTACGTATTTAGTTTTATTACCGATTGATTGTTTAAATATATATTTGATTTCTGATTTAATCTTACCCCTTATAATAACTGATAATTTCGTGGTTAACTTTTACTATAAATAAAAATATTCAGACTATACCCCAACCATATATTTTATCTTTGAGTGGATAATTCAAATGATGGATTGAATAGTTCAGGGGGTGTTGTCAACGATAACACAAAAATAAACAAAACTTATTTTTTTAAAAATTAATATAATAATTAATATTTATTAATTAAGAATAAATTTTGCTTATTTTTTGTGTTACCATTGACTGCACACTCTGGACCAATTCAATCAATCATATATTTTTTCATTTTCAAATGTATTTTATAATTAATTTACAGTTATATAATTTCTATTAAGTATAAACCGAAATATTATTATTTTGTTTGTTTTTATAGGAACTATTTCTGTCTGCCAGGAAAAATATGTCAGGTTAAGAATCGAGAGAAAGAAAAATACTTCACAAGATAACCGGAGCGGTATGGGATGAGATTCTAAACTCTTGGAAGAGAAGGACCAATAAGGAATTGCTCACGGAAACTGGTCAGGCGATATCTTAGGATATGAAAAAAGGCTAATGAATGGTAATCAGCGGCCCAGGATAGGCAGAGGTGGAAAAGGATGTTTAAGGCGACCAAAGATCTACAAGGCCTGTAGAGCCAACCAAAAAAAAAAAAAAAAAAATTGGTTGACATATCATATATTTGTGTATTGATAACAAATAACATTTTTTTCGATTGCATTGCATTGCAGCAGTATATCAACGGGCCCTACGTACAAAGCGACATGTCAAAAACTAGGGTTAACAGGAGACAATAATGTAGAGTTATGCGAACTTTCATTACGCTCTCCTAAAACCTCAATTTTTGACATGTCGCTTTGAACGTAGGGACCGTCGATATTTGAGCATTAACATTACGGATAAACACAAATTAAAATGTTATATAACCAAATTACTGCCAAATGATAGCATTAACAATTATAAATATTTTTTTATTACAATCAAACCGATTTCATAAATCATGAATAATATGATCTAGATAGTGTGTTCAATTTATTGTGGTCATTGACGAAGCCATTTTAGATCAGATACCGTTCCATACGTGTTCTGTTGGCATCTAGATTTCCCTACCATTATTGGGAATGAAAATTTCGCGCTCAATGGAACTTTTGTATTGTGTTAAAGTTAACCTGTGTTGCAAAATGTTGCAATGCTAAAACTAACAGAGGTAGACAAAGTTTATGTTTTGTTGAAGAAACATCGACGAGAATAGGTGTGTGTATTTGTTGAAGGTATATATAGGAAGTGACCAAACAGGCAATAAATCAAGGAACAAGTTAAAAGTAAATTGAAATGGGATTAGTACTAATATTTCGTCAGAATAGAACTATCACTTAATCTAGTTGAAAAAAAAGAGTTAAAATATTATTGGAGTTAGAAAAGTTGAGTCAGTTATTAATATTATCATTGGAACACACATTTTTAACTTCTACAATAAAGTAATATTGTAGATAACTTTATTTGAAAATTTCCAAATTCCCTTAGATATTTTAGCCTGAACGGTGTTTGGGTGTTTGGGGGAAGAGGCTGTTAATCTTATGACATACAAAGATAAAACCTTTTGGTTCTGAAGACCCTTCTGTGGCTCACCCAGCCTCTAGGAAGTTGGTACCCGTAGCTGGGGCAATACCTAGTGATCGGGCGTGACCTTGGCTAAATGACCTACCTGCACAACCGTTTGCTTAGAAACTATATCTACCATGTACTGAATCCAAGATCCTTCATGGGAAGTAATAGTACTAGTTTTTTTATAGGTTAAACCTAATTTTTTAAAGGTTTAGCCTAAATTTAATAGGTTTTTTTTTATAGGTGAAACTTCGGCTATTCTATACATTCCGAATCCCAGTAGTGGCTGTGTAAGTAATTCTCCACGTTCAGAATACGCCAAGTCGTTTGAATATTAGATACATTTGCATACCAAAACTGAACTATCCACCGTTTATTCTTATTTAAATAAGAACATAATACCGTTTGATGTTCTCTGGGTATAGGTTCAATTTTAAGGCAAACTAGAAAAATTATTTTTATTTTGAAGAGGAAAGATTTGTCCCGGCCAGGACAAATCTTTTCTCTTCAAAATAAAAATATTTAAATAATCACAATAAAATAAAATAATAAATTAGAAACATTATTGTTTAGGAATTAGTAAAGAAAAATAACAGATATGGTTACATTGATTAATATTGTACAAACCGAAATATTAAATCAATAAAGTTATTAATCAAACACGTTACATCTTGACAAAAGTTAAACTTGGAATGCTCATACTAGACTGAAAAGATAAGAAACTGCTCGACGTTTTCGCCTACTTCAACATTTACTGGACAAACGCTCTAAGCCTCCAATTAATCACAAAATTCTCATGTACATGACTATTATAAGACATATTTGGCTATATAGTGTAGAGCTTCAACTAAGCCATTTGTAAAATCCTTAATGATCCTTAGTTTCATAGGAATAAAGTCATCCATAATGACCTCAATGTCCCATTTGTTGCTGAATTTGCCAGAACCCTATATCGATCCTTTAAGGACAAACTTTATTCCCACTTAAGCCCAATAGTTTCATACTTAGCTATCGATAATTATAATCTACCAAAGCTCATAAAAAGAAGATGGCCTGGTGAACTTTCTTTTTTATTTGAGTACTACCACTTTTACAAGTTTCTCTCCTTGCCTTTATCCATGCCATTTCATATCATTTACTTGTAATGTTATAATGCAGTTCTAAATTTCAATAGATAAATGGAAAAAAAAATATAATAATGTTGTTTAAAAAACGACTAATACAAATTTTACATTTAACTATTAATCATTTTCGTTTATAAATGCTTATTTAAATCACAACGATAATTTCTTAGTTACAGAAGATTCATTATTTAATAAATGTAGGAATTGAGATGAAGGGTCAAGGCAAACATTACCATTGCCATTAGAATTTCACTAACTTCTTTCGAAACCTCCTATTCGTATTTCAGTTGCTCATAGGAAAAAAATAATCTTATAATAATTAGTTAAAATTAATCTTTCATAATAATTAGTTATAGGTTTAAAAATTGGGAGCAAGGCAACTTAGTCTGTAGGGCCTAGAGTCGCTGAACGTTCTAGATTCGAATCCGGCTCACCGATAAATTATTTAATCTGCTTGCCCCTTAATTGGGGGAGGGAGGAAACCTAGCGGTTGAATGTGATCTCGGATAAGTAACCTCACTGCGCAACCGTTGATCTATAAAAAGTACAGTCTCCACAATGTACTGAACCCAAAACTCTTGGTTGTACTGGTACAGGTTATTTTCTTATAGATGTTTACATTAAAAAATCATTTTTTTTTTTTTTTTATGACGGTTTTAAATAGGCGATTTTAGGAAACATTTGGTAAACCGTTCGCGGCATAACAGGACTGCATTCTCCTTAAAGTCGCGATTAAGACATATTTTATAAGATATTGTTAATAGTATATAATAAAACCAGTACTTCCATCAAATTTTTCAATATCGTATTATTTCTTTAAACTATATACTTCATATACATATATGTAAAAACAAAAACTCCAAATAAAGTAAACCAAATAAAGTTCGACTATGACGGCTATCAATTATTTTTTTCTCACTATTTTATATTGTTTAACAAACAAAATTCATCCCTATCTAAAAGTAATCAAGGTAAAAAATTATTACTAAGACTGGATAACTTTTAGCATTGATATAATTTACATTATTATTGTTTTCTACACTGACGATCAATATTAATAATTGCATTATACAAAAATTTTTTATGCAAACGAATTGACTATGATATTTCATAGTCAATTTGATGTAGATTTAATTTACTGCTATCGGTAGTGTTAAAAATAATAATTTAATACATGTTGAAATGGTTATATTTTTAAGCTTAGTTTATGGAAATGAATTAACTTTTAGTCAAATAAACTTTTTTGTATGAATACAATTTTTAAAAAATGTTTAATAACTTCTGTGGACACAGAATGTATTTCATTTTCCCTAATCTAGTATTCATAAAGAACTTCAGAATTAGTTTTCCGTCTTCGTTATATCTATATAAATATTTCAGTTCTGTCTAATTTCTCTTTCCATGTATTGCATAATGTATTCTGTATACATATTATCTCCTACTAAATATAATAACTATATATATTAAAATGGTTATTATTTCATTTGGTAAAAATAGTAACATACGTTAATATAATAAGGCATACATAATTCTTAATGAATAATTTTAACTTTAGTGTAATATCCATAAATTCCAGCAATTCTAAGGCATTTGTTTTGGAATATTTGTAGTTTTTTATAATTAGTTTTAAGCTAACGATGCGATTAGTAAAATGCTAATTTATTTCTAAATTTTTATCAAATTATTTATAACGAGTTTATTTTTAAATTAAATATTAACCATCCCATTGTGGAAGTACAGAGCACAATACTTTCCCATGTAAATAGCTTGTAACTTTTATGAAAAAACTTTTATAATTCAAGTTTGGAAAGTTCTATATTGCCTAGTTTTATTAAAAGATCCAAGTTTTTAATTTAACTCGTCTTTGATTCATGTCTTATATTCATCAACAAACACATTTTTCAAGTGCAAACACAATAAAAACCCACTTACAAAAAATATTGGGAACTATACAAAAAATAGTACACAGCGGTATGCACATAAAAGAACTAAGCATTTATTATTGTAGGATACCAATTTCTTTTATTTTATTTTTATTGTCTATATATATGTATATAATTTATTAAGAATGTATAGTCACAATTTTTGTTTATTTTATTATTATTATTTTTTTTTCTCCCTGTTGTGTTTTTTGTATATTTTTTTTCTTTCATTGTATATTATGATTCAAACATATTTTTATCTTCGTTTTATTTTATCACTTGATAACTTTTTTTTTAATAATAAATTTCTTTATTGGATAGCAATAAGTACAGTCTGCCACACTTGAGGGCAGTGAGTATTAGTGATCTATGAACATACAAACTGAATACATCATTTGATATTAAAAAGCTGTTATGAACTGTAAAAAAATAAAGAATTAAAATAAAATATTTAATATTATTTATTAAAAATATTTTTAAAAATAGATAAATAAATAAACAAGACACAAACATATAAAACTCAAATAATTGGTAGTATTAAAAAATAAAATTTATGACCTGAAATGCGCAGAGCCATAGAAAAAAACAAATCGTTAATATGACTCGATTAAAATAGTTTCCTAACCAAGCTGACCGCACAAATCCTGCAGTTTCTCCGATCTGCAGTAGCAGGAAAATAATTGTATTGAAATTTTCTGAGGAATTCACTTTAATAGCAAAATAAAGCTATTAATAATAAAAATAGTTCATCATTTCGTTATGTTTGAAGTTCTTGAGGATTCCTGATTAAAACTTACAAACAGATATTATGGTAATACGTATGTACTGTGTAAATACATTTATAATTACATCGAAATTCTTGAAATTTTCTTTTTCGTCAATAAAAATTATCAAAATATATATTTTTTCTGAGGATATAGTACATTCATTTTATAGACTAACAGCTGTTCATTTAATTGTACCGCATAAGGTACCTAAAGTACAAAATATATTCATTTTCTCAACATATTTCAATGTAACATATATTTTATAATGTGCTATATATGGATATATTTAGTCTATGGAAGGAGTGTTATAGGAATTCCTTCTGAAACCGCATTTAAATTTTTTTTTGTAAAGCTTAATTGTTTACATTTGTTTCATAAATATATTTGTAGCCCTACTGTACTTTCCTTGAATACTGAACAAACTCATTAAAAAAATATATATATTTTCTTTAACAATCCATAACCACAACTTTTTCATTTTGAAAAATCGTCGAAAAATCGCTTCTCACCCCTTTCAAATTTTATTTTGTTAATAAATTTACGACATAAAAAGATTCTAATACTAATTTCAGATTTTCTATAATATGATATTCAATTCTACATTTCATTAATGTCCACATTTACTTAATGTATTTTTATTTTTAATTTAATTATTATTTAATCTATTTTATGAAGTAAATTTTTGCTTTCGTTCGTATTATATTTATTTAATTATATCTATTATATCTATTGCATATATTTAATTATATGCAATTTTTAACAATCATAATCTTATTTTTTTAATTTGAAAAAAAAAAACGATTGTGTTCCTTAGCTCCTCAGCTTTTTTTAATAAGTTTATTCCATACGCAAAAATATTAATAATTAAAAACAAAAAATTTGATAATAAATAAATATAAAAATTAATATAAAATATATTTCATTATTACATTTATCGATATTTATCAATATAGTTTTTGTTAATTTAATAAATATTCGTTTTAATTTATTAAATACGTATTATTTTTCGTTCGTTCATATTTATTTAACTATCCCTTTATTATTTATTTTTTTTCATAATATACTTTAGATGTGGATTATGGCTTTAAATATTATTAGTTATTTTTCCGAAAAATAATAATTTTTGTCTTACAATATTTATTACTTATGAGATATAAGGGATATGAGGGATCCGATATTTTTTATTTTGATACCTACCACTTATTTCTCCAGATAATTCCAACTATTTCCAAAAGCTCGTGAGTGACCAGCTCCAGTGAGGACCGTAGTGACTGCCTCGCAACCAAAACTCCGACTGAACTCCGAGACTTACCCCCACCACGTTCAAAACCCCTAGGTCTAGAGGCTCAACATCTTCCATTTTCTTTAGGTTTATTATTTCATTATTTCTGTAATGAACTAGGATATACACAATATTTTTAACTGTCTTGGATTTTATAAGAAAAAGGTATCTGTTCCAGAAATTTTAACTCTTTATTTGTTTCATTTTTATTATTTTCCCAAAATACAAGTAATCGGGAGCTTTTGTAAGGAAAAGAAAATGTAATTATGGGTAATAATTACTGGAGTACACTCATTTCACACATTACATTCTCTTTTCCATACTGGAGCTCATGGTAACTTAAATATTTTAGTATATATTATATGTATTTTTGGAAAATATCAAAAGGAAACCGAATGAAAAGCTAAAACTTGTAGGGAATCAACTCGAATTGACAACCTGAGGAATAGCTTCCAAAAAAAAAATTTCGGTTTTAATAATTTTGAAATATATATATATATATTTTTTTTTAATTTTGAAGAGAAAAGATTATGTCTTGGCCGGGATTCGAACCCGGGCTTCTAGCGCGGTGCTCTAACCACTGAGCTACCAAGGCACACATTCCAGCCAGACAAATCCTTTCTCTTCACTGATCCTATATCCCTGTGATCTCGCAATTTTTGGAGGTATACACGGGGAAGTATGTTCATTGAACATTACTTTAATATATATATTAATTCAAAATGGTATTTTGGAAAAAATTGAAGAATAATAATTTTAAAATCTTAATTCAGGTCGTTAAATTTAAAGAATTCTCATAAATTCAGAGCTAAAATTCTCTAGTAAAATTACTTCCTAAAAATATTTAGAAACCCAATATGTTGAATATATATTTAATCATTCATAGGTCGTAGTATCACGTTCATAAACAAAAAAGGTTTGTTAAAATAGCGCGCTGCATAACCGTTGGATTTTAACCCATGCAGTCCTTACACTGTACTGAGAACAAGACTCTTCACGAGTTCTAGTGGTGATGATTTATAAGACTTTACCCAGGCGTGTAAGAGAAAATATCGCTCATCGAAACTGGCGGAATAATGATAATTTTCGTAATCATGTGATACGTATAAACGTATTACATAAGATGGAATATAATTACGATTCGTATTTCGCGAACGCACCATACTGAGGGTATATAGAGATCAAAGATAATGCGCGGACTGTAATAAGGTGGAGGTCAAATATTGGTAATCTTGATATCCGCCATGGACCCTTCGAATTCGCAATCAAACATGCAAAACAAATATACCTAATTAATTTGATAATCAAAGCGATCCATTAGCTGAGGAAATTGCACTAATTATGCAAGTGCTTGAGGGATTATGCTTGGTATTAAGTCGGGTGGATGAAGAGAATTCGGCATAAGGTTTAGCCAAAGAGGCGACAGTGTCTGTAGCGTTAAGTCCGAAACAATTCAAAAGCAGAATAATTTAAATAAATCAATTAATAAAATGAATGGTCATTCTATATTTTTAAATATAAATTATTAGAAAACAAATTTGTACCACTACAACCCATGGAGGGTCTTGGCACTGAGATTCAGAGAGAGACTGTACCGTTCCTTGGCTAACGGTTGCGCAGGATGGTGAGTTGTTCTAGATGATTCTCAACCGCTAGATTTTCCCTCTATTTTGGATACCAACTTTATAGTTGCTGGGTGAGCCCCAGGAGGGTACTAGATCCCATAGGATCCATCACCGGCTGCAAACAGATTAAATCCTAAGTCCTACCAGGATGGATTTGAATCAGGATTTTCGGGATGGCAACTCAGTGCTCAACGGATGAGCACTCTGCATCCTGATCATTCGCATGAGGTTTGAGAAATGTTTAAGCAGGTGAACAAATACGTTTCAACCATCGTGTATCATCATCATTACTTCGAAATATTTGTTTAAACGTTCATTTCTTGATAAAATGAAATATACACATTTGCCATAATTAAACTCTTTTTTTTCCGTAATAAAAAAATAATTATATTTGTTTTTGAGAATGTTAAAAAGAAAACGGGTACAAAGTTAATTCTTGTTGTGATTCAACTCGAAAGCGAATACCTTCGGAACTAATACATATAATTGAATTGTGCTATGTGTTTATGTTCAACAACACTATGTTTTTTGTAACGGCTATGGAAGTCAGAAACTGTTTTTTTGGGGGATTTTCGACTTTCATAATTTTGCTGATCGAGCACCATAAATGACTACTGAAAGTTGTTACTCGATAGGTTTCCAGGCAATGCCTGTATATATATATATATATATATATATATATATATATATATATATATATATATATATATATATATATATATATATTTATGCATGAATAATTTTATACATAAACTTTTCTTATATAATAGAGAGATTGTGATAATAATGTAATTACATACAAAACATTAAGTATTTATAAACTGGTCAGACAAAATAAGATTAATTATTTTGCTTGGGCCAAATAAAATAATACCGACACAGATCACTTAAGTCTGGATATTTCTATTTATTTTGTTATTTTCTCGACACTCGATATGTTCATCTACATTAAATATATATATATATATATATATATATTTATCAATTCCCCAAGACATAAAGGAGATTTCTTGGGTTAGAACAGTGCCGTTGTAACGAATCGCAGTAGATCATTACGGCCATAATACCTGTTCCCAGGATTGAAGGAAAATGTAAACAAATTATATGAATAAGAGTGATGAAATGAAACAAATGACTTTCGAACAAATTAAATCGAAATTATTCTTGATTTCCGATTTCTCGATTTATTCAGTGATTGTCTCTTTGGAATCACAATATTCCAACTGACTGACTAAATTGATGAAAGTCGGTTGTTAAAATGGGTTCTATCATACTTCTACAAGAATGTAGGCGTTGGCCAATTTTCGACTGAATAACAAGGACATATGATAATTTTTTTTTATTCAAATATTGTGTTATAAAAAAATAAAAATAAACGGACGCTAGTAATTTCATAATTTCCTCACGTTGATTTTTCGGATCAGTGAACTCGTCTATTTTTTTAAAACATAGTTTCGGAGTTAACATTTCGTAATAAGTGGTAATTCAATCAAGAAAATTATACTATTATTTATTAAATTATATTAATTATGATCTGTTGTTGTTTTATTTTAAGGGCAAGCAACTACAAATTGTTAGTTTTCCCTCACTACTAGAGAATTTACATTACCTACATAATTATATATATATTCATGCTTATAATATTAGTAATTAGTAAAAATATTGTTACATGTTAAAATATTAACATACTATACCATATTAAACATATAATAGAAACATTAACATATTAAACATATAATAGAAACATTAACATATTAAACATATAATTGAAAGATAAATACTTATATAAATTTATTCATATTAAAATAATACGTTATGCATATTTTTACGCTTTAAAATGAAATATATGTAGTTTATAACTTTAAAATATAATATAATATAAATTTTATATTATTTATATAAACGTTATACATATTAGTAGGCATATTACTTATACGTAGGCACAGCTTATACGTAATATGTTTATGATAATTAGGATTTTAAATATTGAAGCACCTCAAATCATTCCTCTGGCTAAGCTCCTCTTCACGAACGTACATCATAATAAAGAGTCTCTATAAATGATCTTTATATTATATCTTACATTGGACAATATAAAAAAATCGCTACACTGCATTATATTATATTGAGGGATCACTGAATAATCAATTATAGAGATTTTGGCTTTGGTGCCTGTCTAAAAGAAGCATATGAAATTTTAATATGAATTTTGTCACTTCGGATTCAATGAGCATTATTATGCTCAGTTTGTAATGCGCTGAGTTGTGGTCACTTTCTACTTGAGATTCAGATCGCTCTGTGACAGATGAATAATCTTATCGGTCACTGTTTATTGACCCTGTTGGACCTGCAGACCCTCCTTGGTCCCAACCCACCAAGAAGAAGTGGGTACCCTTAACTGAATCATCTCACTGCACAATTGTCTGTATAAACTATAATATTTACCATGTACTGAGCCCGAGACTCTTCATATGTTCCGTTACCGGTTTTTATGTGTATTTACAATGTTTTGGATTAAAATGAGAGCCTTGTTTTCCTAAGGAATCCTTAGATATGACGCCAGGTGGTTTTCAGAATACCCTCGGTCAAGCAGCGCAATGTGTACTTTTCCAGGTTAGTTTCCTGAGACATACACCCATTAAAATTTCAGGTTCGTTAATGTCATGTTTCTGTCTAAGCTTTCCTTCCTTTGGGAAGAGTGCCTCAGGACAATAAGCCGCTTCTGGGATTCTACCTTTGAACTGAATCAATCAATATTATAACAACCATGTGAAGGTCCACCAGGCCGTTCTGGTAAAATATTTAAAAAAATGAATACCTTGGAACTGAAAAGTAAATTTAAATTATTTTTAGAAAATTACAAAATGATGGATAGCGGGAGATTTGTGCCCACATGTAATAAAAATATTAACATCATTTTGATAATTTTAATATTGGTTGTAAAATCAAACCTAAATAATCTAGTTTGTTAGTTTATTGGAAGCAGCAGTTTTATTTACATATTAACATAGCTACAAGTACACATTAACGCACTAACTGGCCTAAAGGTCCCGAGTTCGAGATCGGCTATAGCATATAAATTATTTATCCTCTTAACAACCATGAATCGATACTGTCTTGAATGAATCGATACTAGAGATCCTCTTGGGATCAAGGGAGGCCTTAATATTTAGTTTAAAATAATTTATTTTATACCATTTATTTACTTTTATGTTAGCTTGGTATAAAAAAGTCAATGCAGTAGAACATTTTTTTTTGTTTTATACAGCCTAAAATCCACTACAAGGGTCGTACCTCAATTGGGGAAAACCGTCTTGGCCAAACCACCTGCTTATAAAACCATTGGCTTAGAAACAGAACAGTCTCCACCAAGTACTGAACCCAATACTCGTTATGATTTTAGTGGTACTTATTTTTCATCGATGTTCGGTTTTGGGGAGAGCGACACCATAAAGGAAAAATAACCAACAGCTGTAAGTTTCCGTAAATTTATTAATTTATTTAATCTGTTTGCAGATGATTGGAACTGATTGAAGATGGATAATATAGGATGTAGGACCCTCCTGGGGCTCACCCAGCCTCTATAAAATATTTTAAAAATAGGGGGGAAATCTGAAGGTTGAACGTGACCTTGGACGTCACCTCCCTGCAGAACCGTTGTCCAGGAAACAGTACAGTCTCTACCATGTACTGAACCCCAGACCCGTTCACGTGTTGTAGTGGTACTGTTTTTTTTTTGTTTTTTTATATAATCCAGGTTATAATTGATGAGGATATTTGAAAAATAAACACAGTTTTGAGTTTTTACTTATGTAGGCATGACATGACGACCTATTTTAAATATTTTTGTATTACGTAAATATTCTTCATCAATAGGAGGTACTACTCAGTTTAAATCAAGATGGGGTATTTTTATACTGTTTTTTAATTACTTATTATATTTATTAATTAGTTATTATATTTTAATGCAAATCTAATACAGATGTACTCTAGATTTGAATGTGCCTTAAAATTGCCCAAACAACTAAGAATAATTTTATATTTATAATTTATTAAAATAATTATAGTTAAACATGTATATATTTCTTCTGAAAGTTGGTCCTAAGTTTCTTA
Organism: Arma custos; assembly: GCA_037127475.1. Classification (NCBI taxonomy): domain Eukaryota; kingdom Metazoa; phylum Arthropoda; class Insecta; order Hemiptera; family Pentatomidae; genus Arma; species Arma custos. The sequence continues at coordinate 108,279 of JBBAGI010000139.1, read as the reverse complement.
TAAAAGTTACAAGAGCACCAGTTAAGTGCTCTTGGACGAAGTCAGGTGTTCTTGGTAGATTAAGTTCACCGCCCACTTACTCCAGAGGCTTAGCTACTGGTTAGTAACAAACCACCGAAAATGGAAGTAGTATTTTAGCAGATATTCAAATTGCTATAAATAATGGAATATTCTGTCAGCTTATACGAAAATACTAAATGTTTTTCTGTTTCCTAAACATCAGCCGCAGAGCCCAAATTAAAATAAAATCGGAGACGAAGATGACCCGGGTTCGAATCCCGGCCAAGGCAAATGTTTTCTCTTCAAAACAAAAAAGTTTAATTTGGTATTTGAGTACTACCACTGGATAGTTTCTCTGTTGGTCTTTTCATGTCAATGTGTACATTCATTCTATTTACTTACTGCATTAGTGTAATACAGTTGTAAATTTTATTGAATAAATTATTAGAAATAATAATTTTTAAATGCTCATGTTGTAGGCGATTTATAAATTATTCAACCAGAATTCGCTATAAGTCTATAGATAGATGCTAATTGGGGAACTAAATCAAAGCGAATGGGTTTCCATGAAGATGTGAATTCTTAAATATTAATATTATTGACATATCACTTTCATTTATAACAAAACTAACACAGAAACAAGTTCCCCACACTAGTTGTAAAACTTAAGTTATATATAACACTATATGAACTTCTTAAACACCTTTCCATACAAGCAGTTGCCATATGAAATAATGAAAATTCTGTCATGATATATTACCAGCAATAAAACAAAACTTTCCTAATAAGAAGAAAACCATAAAAGAAGAAATCGGAAAAGAAATCAGAAAGAATCAAAGGGGGGGGGGAATCCCTAACAGCTTGAGTTAGGAACTCAAGAAGGGACTTGTTTTTATGACGTCTATAAAAACCTCTGTTATCTTTAAAAAAAGATAAATTATTTAATTTTTATCAAGTTATTAAAAATTTGGGAGCGGAGTGGCTCAGTGGTAAAGAACTGAGTGGTCAATCCGAAAATCCTGGTACAAAATCCCTCTGCAGGCAAGACTTTTATTTAGTCTGTTAGTAGTCGGAGATGGATAGTATAGGATATAGAATCCTCCTGGGGCTCACCCAGCCTCTTAAATGGGTTCACAAAAAAAGGAGGAAAAACCTAGCGGTTGAGAGTGATCTAGGAACAAATCACTTCAGTATCAGCCTATTAAGAACCTAGAATTTAAGTCGAAAAGGTACAATCAAACAAGGTGTAACTCATTTTAAGGAGCATTGCAGAGGAATAATAATTCGTCCACTAACATAAATAAGAAAATTAACAAAGTAACAAATATAAAAATACTTCGCAGTGACTTCATAATTTATAATTGTGGTCGCAAAACTTGAACATATGTTTTGAGCAAAATGTGAGTAGAGCGCGGATCAGGTAGTTATACATTATACATGGATGCTAAAATGAGAGAATTAAAGCTATAATTAAATGCTAATGTTTTTCATTGCCCTTTATCAAACTTATTATTACGAAGTGCAAACACACTACCATAGATTAGATAGATTGATGGTAAGTTTAAAGTGTCTTTATTTTGTATAATAATGACGTAGAATACATTATAAGTGACGAAAATAAAATTTTGTTGTAATTAAATTAACATTTTTAAATAAATTACCCGCTCCAGCCGTAAATAATATTGGAAAGATTACAGATATTTTATCAACTAATTTAAAGAAAAAAGTTACAAAAAGGGTGAAAAATAATGAAACTCAACTAAGCTGGTTTTACTTTTCAGTTAGTTTGTTTCATTTAATTTCACTTTATGCTAATAAGGCTAGTCGGAGGTTACCACTATGGGAGTCTTAAATAATTCATCTCCCATTATAGTTAGAAAATGGATCTTTAACGAGTTCCATTTTTTTCCATTGTACGTCCTCTCCGAAGGACGTCATAACTAAGAATTTTTCACTCCATTTAAAAAATTCTTAGGCGACCTGCCGGGTTATTCATTTAGCTATTTTTAACACTTTAAATTGTACTAATCCTTTTATAAATTTATTTATCTACTCACGGGTTACTGCATGAGCCTTAAAAAACTATAATACTTATTATTGATGTTTCCACACTTTATTGTACTTTATATTTCTATGTTGTTCCTAAAAATCTTAGGTAGATCATATATAAATATAAAATATGTATATATTTTTTTATATACATGATGGAAATAATTATTTTGTATTAAACGAATCAGCATTGTTTTGGTTAGTATTTTCTGTGATTTTTGTCATTAGCAATTATCTACAGTGTTAAACAAATATTGTTATTTATATAATAACTAATAAATATAAATATTTATTTGATTGTTTTAATACAATAGTATTTTAGCCGATATTATATTTTACTTTTTTGTTCAATATTGTTATTTTTATGAGAATTCGTCCCATAATAATCAATTTTATTCTATTTTTATAGTCGCAATGGCCCAATTTCATCCTTTGATGATCATCGTTATATTTAATAATTTCCTGGAATCGTTTTTCTAAGAAATATTCAAGGATCTCTCATTCCATCTCTATTATTATACAGAAACAAATAGTGATTCCTTAGAATTATTTTTTCCTTTGAGAGTATTGTTTTGGTGTGCCGTAATTGGGAATCGGGTAAAAAATAAGGATATTTATTGGCATATTTTTGCCAAATACTTAATATTTTATTTTGATACTGGATGACACGATTATATTAAAAAAAATTCAACAAATATCAAAATATTAAATAAAATCAATTATGAAGATACTTCAACACTTACTCGATAAGTGCTCTAAGGTCCCAATGAATTACCAATGACTCATATGCAGTACTATTTAAAGACCTATTTGGACATACTAGAAGACCTTTGGGGCTCCAATAAGCCATCGAATTCCTCTCGAATCCAATCCTCACGACAAAAAAAATCCTCAATGATCCTTAGTATGTTCCGAATAAAGTCATCCATAATGACCTTAATGTCTCATTTATTCCTGATTAGACCTGAAACAGATACCATTCTTTCATGACAAACTTTATTCCCACTCAATCCATTATTTTGCATTCTTTATGTATACTCGTTGTATTATAATAGCATTGTTGTAAATTCAGTAAATAAATTACATAAAAAAAGAAATATGATGATAAGATCAATAAAAGATATTGGTGGAGAGAGAGAACGAGAAAATATATACACATTTAACATGAAAGAGTCAATTAAATTTCACCAAAATAAAAAAAAAATTCAATGAAGGCCTATAAAATCTTCTGTAATCTTTAGCAGATATTATCTCTCAATGAATGAGTATTTTTGAACTCCTTTCAAGGATATTAAACGTAAAATGAATGAATGGTTTTATTATTTTTCTTTGCAATTGAATTTTCAAGAGGAATAATATCTTCATAAATGAAATAAAGGAAATTGCTGCAGAGCCGTTCAATTGCTTCAATCACTATCGACCTAAAGATCTAAAAATAATTGAATACTCTTTAAACTTTTAATCAAATGTAAATACTATCAATTATATTCCATCCAGTGACGAATGGATCGTAAAATATTTTTTTAATTAAAGGGGATAAAAAAATGAAATAATAAATTATTGCCGCCCTGAAACCTGTATATGATATTTTTAATCTTATTTCTTCCTGTAGCTGAAGCCTCGGGGAACTATAATTAAAATAAATTAGAGGTTATTTTTTATGGTTTACATGGTAAATAATTATTATGTTGAATGCAATAATTATATACGTCTGAAACCCAACTTCACACATCACAGCAATCAATAGTCTCGAATATAATATTGAGCCTATATTTGATTGAGGACGTGGTAGTATGATACCCTCAATTTGTGATACTGTTAATATATTAATATCGTACAAGTTCAATTTTATATTTAGACTAGAGCATTATTTATTATAATTTATTAAATGCCGATGTATTCACTGTCGGGGCTTGATTATAAGAACAATATAGTCTCGAAACACCACCAAAAGCTTTTTAACGGATATACGACTGAATCTCATAACTGTATTATTTATCTTATTTACCAACTGTCAAGGAAAGTAGATACCTATATTTATATATTTATAAAAAATAGTGTTACGGGCTAATGGGTATTAAAATGAATTAAACAATTCCTTAATTAAAGATACTAATATTTATTAACAAAACTGATAAGAAGGATACAATTAAACTATTAACAATTTTTCAACAACCTAGGCCTATTTAATTATTACAATAATATAAGATATTACTAATTCTAGATAGCTTAAATAGTTACAATAGTTTCTATGAATATTATAAAATTACACTACGATTCATAACTAATAGTTAACACTTACAGTTCACTAGTCCACCGACCGTAAGATTCTCCAAGTATGACAAACTGACACACAGTAACAAACAGAAACAGTTTATTACACTCGCGAGACTGTCACAGTTCACTGATACACTTAGTACACTGGCCAGTTCAACACTGACTAGTTTATCACACTGACACTCACTTATTACACTGACACTCACTTATTTCAAGATCATCACAGTGCCTCCTGATCTACTCTCAGACAGAGACTGACTCGCTCGAGGCGAGGGAAGTATTTAAATAGGCAAGGCCGAACATTCTAGAACACGGAAGGGGCGAGACAATACTGGAATCTTCTTAATCCTTTTCCGACAAAAGGAGACGATCTAGAAGGTCCTAATCCTATTTTAACTTCTCCCGCCGACGGATTTAAGCCGCTAATCCCTTGCTTCCATCTCCTGTCGGCGACCCTAACAGTAGGTACAAAGCGTAGCGAACCCGAAAGCTCGATGCCGATACCACTAATATCTGCTTACAAACTTCCTTCCACGGACCAATTGCCAAACCCGAATCCTCCAGATGATTCTTAACGATTTCATCCAATTCAAGACGCTATCACTTCAATAATATTTACTGCATGCTCCGCGATTTCGCGTTTTGTGATCTCCTTAATTCTTCAGTTATCTCATCTTTTTTTGGACCAAATATACTACGTAACCCCTTACTTTCAAGTACGTTAATGCATTTGTTTAGTCGCGGACCTGGACTACCCGCCAGATGGAACGGACCGATCATTGCCTCTAAAATCGGAAATTTACTGTACCGCCAAAATCAAGGAGAGGGAGGATTGACGCTCAGAGCGCCCTTCACTTATCATCAGATCGCCGAGCGGAGCAGTTCTATCAGCCCTTCGCAGCTAAGATCATCGCACACTGCCGCCAAGTAATCCGCTTTCAAGCCGCTACTTCTGTGAGGACGTCCAGAGGTTTCAAGATTGTCACTCGCCAGAAGCTATGCTGAGATGATAATTGAGCATACATCACACAAATTGTAAGTCACATTTCATTACCATAAGGCTTCAATTGTCAACTAATTTTTCTCCGGATGATAACGTATCACATGGTATCAACCGGACAGTTCAAGTTAATTAATGATATTATACTCATTGTTTCGTCATGCCGTGATCACTGGCGAAGATAATAATTATTCGCACATCTTCGCGCCTTATTGAAAACTTCATCGTATTTTGTTGTAATTATCTCTTTGGCCATTATGCTAGCATGGAGCATTTCTGTTATTGTTAATTATCGCTCCCATTCATATTAATCATTTGTTCTTCTTTTTTTGTTTAAAATTAATTTGTTCATTAGATCGCTAAGTTACATGTTTAGTTTTAAGTTAATTTTGTAGACGCTATTACTAATTTGTATTTTCTTTTACATGCATATTTAATAGTATTTAAGAAATCTCGCATGTTATTTAAATTAATAAATCAAACGCTTTGTTAATATCTGAGACTTCATTCAATTCCCGTGGTACTTCCATTTGCTTCCAAAAATTAAAATTATTCAGTCTATTCACGCCTTAACAGCATTGTTCATCATTCAGCGTTAGTGCCCACGTTTCACATTCATAAAGAAGAGTTGGTTGATAGATATATTTCTGGACAAAAAAGTTAGCTTGGTAATGTGGAGACCGAATGATAACAACCATTTCCCCGCCTTTAAACGCGCCTTTGGTTCCTCTTGAATTTCGTTTTTTCTAGTTACCATAGGACCCTGGGTATTTAAACTTCTCGGTATATTTTAAATGTATTCTTCTACAAAAATAACAACAAAAATTTTCCCTTTTATGCTAATAACCGTAGTTTTTTTCCGAAATTATTCTCAACCTTATTGCATTCCTGCACTCATCAACTTTTCTGAATTTAGTTTTATGGCTTCCGCGTCAACAATACCACATCGTTCCCCAATCCAAGCCTGGATTTGTTTTTTTGTTTGTTCATTTAACGTCACTTAATGCTGCCAGGGCTAATCGGACGATGCTACAGTGGGAGCTCTAAATTTTGCCTATCCAGGTTTAATTAGGATAGGGATTTTTAACGAGTACCTGACATCGTACAGGCTCGGGACCCCCCGTTTAACGTCCCTTCCGAAGGATGGCGTAACTAAGGATTTTTTACTCCCTTAATAAAAAAATCCTAGGGCCACCTGCCGGGCTACGAACCCGCGATCTTGGGTTTAGTAGTTTGTTACGCTAACCACTAGACCACAGGTGACCTTCCAAGCATGGATATTTCACTATTCATATTCAAATTCAAACTTTTTCGGTATGTATATCCTTTTTAATAACGTACTCGAGTATTAAATTGAATAGTACAGGTGAAAGCGAATCACCTTGTCTTGAATCTGAGCGAACCTCGAAGTTCTCCGAAAAATTATTACCGATTCTAACCATGTTAAAGGTCATCATTTCCTATAATAGCATCACCAATATTTCCCCTTTTTCTGTTACTAACCATATACTTAGCTTATCCTAATTTAATTTTAGCCCTGCACTCTTATTATTCCATTACCTAAAGGTATATATATCAAGCTTGATTTATTGATTTATTTATTGAAGCGTTGCTTCCGAATTGAGCGCTTATCCTGGGGAAATGGAAAGCAGCTAAACTTTGTAATGCCAGAAGTTTGAACTGCCACAGGGTCTCTTCGAACAGGGCCTATCTGTTGGGGGTTTATATGCGATCCAATGGCGATGATAAGCCTCACTGGCCAACTCTCAACAGCAGTAGCCAATAACATGGCCAGTGATTGATGGTGTTCGATATTCTGGGGTCCTGCATCTGTAGAGGGAAGGTCCAACTTATATCTCTGCTTGGTATAATTAATTTTTTAACACACTTTTATTATTATAAAAAAAAACCTGTACCACTATGAAGGATCTTGGGCTCAGTAAGTGGTAGAGACTGCACTGTTTCTTGGACAACGATTGTGCAGGGAGGTGATTTGTCCTAGATCATACTCAACCACCAGATTTTCCTACTACTTCGAGTACCCAAATTATAGAGGTTGGGTGAATCATTGGAGATTCCTTTCCCATCTCCGGCTGCTAACAGAATCAATGAAAAAATACAGCTGGATTTGAAACCAGGACCTTCGCTACATACTATTTTAACGCTGCTAAATTTCGCACGATTTTCGGCCTATTCCATACGTTGAATCCATAAATTGAAACTTTGCACACTTCTGAAGGACCAATGACAAAACAATAATTTTGTAAGTTTGCCTGATTTTGTTGAGCAGGATCTTCAGTATTAGCGATTTTTGATATCCGAAGATACGGTACATCGTTTAATACATGATATGTATTAAACGGTATTAGGAGGTTGTATATAACGTGATTGTATGCAAAACATTTTTAATATAAAAAATTATGTAGTGATTAGATGACTGTAATAATTATAATAATTTAATAAGAGTTATTATTAAGAGATTATTCAGAGAGAGTATCGTGAGTATCAAGAACTAGCGGCTGAGCTAAAGGAGCTATACCATATGGAAAGCGTGGTGGTAACATCTATTATAATCTCCACCAATGGATTGGTGCCTAAATCCACGGTAGAGGGCATTAAGAATCAGGGAATTCCGGTCGAGGTTTTAAAGGAGGCTCAACTCAAGGAGGCTCTCCTGGGCACAGCCAGGATCGTCAGAACATTTATGAACGTTTGAAATATATAATAGGAAAATATAATAGCAAAAACTAATAACGAAAGATGGCTAACTTGCCCCCCATCTCAGTTTTGAACCCGCAAATGCGTGAAAAAATAGATGAGCATAATAAGAAGTCATTTCCTCGAACGGCCTGATATTGAAAAACACAAGGGAGTCATCAAAATACAGAAGACCTTGGGCCTTCATTTAGAAAAATTAAAATTGGCACAAAGGCAGTACTGACACCTTAAGAATTTTTAGAAAATTCTTAAACCAGTAAAACTTTTACATATTACTTAAATTTTGAATTTAGGGATGTGAATTTGGCGCCAGAGAAATCTTTGATAAAAATAAATAATAATAAAAATATACACAAGACAGTTGAATGACGTGGACCCTCGTAGGCCAATACGAAAAACAATAATAATAATTGAAAAAATTTTAAACACTCTATGATATCCTACTCTACCCTTATTATAAGCACTTCCCGCAAGATGTACGCTATAAATTAATTTGACCTCTCTTTTTAACATTTTTGAACAAATGCAGAAAGGACTTGTTGCAATAGGAGTGGAGGAAAAGATGATACTGATATTAATAATAATATTGATAATATTAATCATTATAATAAGATGTACGCAAGGCTGAATTGCTGATTTACAAAGGATAAAAAGCTCAGTATTCGTCTGTAACACATTAGTAACCTGTATGTATATTAGGAAATAAGACTCATAAATTTAACTGTTTCCTTTTAATTTCCTTTAGCTATGGAACGAATAATAAATAAGATTTATCTTCGCAAATTTTCGGGACTTGAAATGATTAATGAGTTTATTATGTTAATTGGCAAAGTTTTTAATAACTTTTTTCATTTGTATTTGTTATTTTTTTATTGCTTTGTTTCTTTACGGTAATGCTATTTTTCTGAGATAAGAGTTTATTTATTATTTCCGGGGAGCGGGGTGGCTCAATGGTAGAGCATTGAGCTGGCATGGCGAAAATACTGGTTCAAATCCGGCTCGCTGGCAAGGGTTTTATTTAGTCGGTTTGCAGGTGGAGATGGATAGTATAGGCTATAGAATCCTCCTAGGGCTCACCCAGCCTCTTAATGGGTACCCAAAAAAGGAGGAAAAACCTAGCGGTTGAGAGTGATCTAGGAACAAATCACTTCAATCAGGAATCTAGTGGTTGAGCATGATCTAGGACATATCAGCTCCCTCCACAACCGTTGTCCATGAAACAGTACAGTCTCTACCATGTCCTTAATCCCAGACCCTTACACGGGCTGTAGTTGTACAGTTTTTTTTATTCACCTTTATTTGTGTTGTTTTAATTTAATTAAATTTTTCTGAAACCAGTAATTATTATTTTTTTTCATTTATTGTAATTGACATGGATGATTTTTATTATTTACACTTTTTAGATGGGTTTTCTGTTTTATCTGAGCATTTTCGTTTTCCTGATAGGACCTAGCCCCACAATATATATTTTTTAAACTATATGTATATACATATATCTCGAAAGAGCAACAATTGCTGGTGATAAAATCTCGCGTGAGAGCAGCCAATAATCACAAGAAACAAGTCTATCTGATCTCGCTGGCCTTCGGATACCGCAATTAAAGTCGAAACGCTCTAAACATTTTTAAAATGGTGTTTGTTTTATAATGCATCCCGGTTATTGTTAATTGTTTAATGCCATTACATATCATTCCTTCTATATACATGTATTATTATGATAAAGTTCTAAATTTTAATAAATACATTTTCAAAATGTAATATATTTTGTATACGGTCTCCGGTTTTATTTGTACAAGGGGCAACTTTTATGATATAAGCAATTTAATTTTATTTTATAATTCATTTTATTTTATTTTTTTATTAATTGTTATATTTTTAAATATTTTTATTTTTGAAGAGAAAAGATATGCCCAGTGCCGGTATTCGAACCCAGGTCTCCCACATTGCCGTTGTGGTGCTACCAACTGAGCTATAGATAGATGGCGAATTATATTTGATATAATTTTATTTTCGTTTCTTAGTAAATCCTTTTATATGACCGTTTATTTGTTAGCACATTCTATTAAAATATAAAATAAATATATTATATTTACTAAAATAGAGCCAAAAACTCAAAAAGAAACACTATTATTTATTATAATGCAATTGGGAAAAAACCACAATGCAAAGCCTTATGTTGTACGTTGTATAACGAGTTGTATGTTGATCGTCTTGGTGGTGGGGTGCTGTCTCATGTTTGGAGCCTGTTTGGGCTGTTGATCGTTGGGATGTATTGCACCTTTTTCTTCGAGATGCGATTCACATAACCCCCTTTTTGATTTTGGTGTCTTGATAATGCCTGAATAGGCGAAACGTCGACTGGTAAGTAGGTGTATTTTTTGAAACATAAGGCTTTGTATTGTGGTTTTTTCCCAATTGCATTATAATATATTATATTTAACTATTTACAATTTTAAAACTTAATATATATATAATAATTATTGATGTATATACGATAATATATTACGTGTATACATCAATGTTTATCAATTTATACGTGTTTATCAATTTGTTACGTTTTGAGAACAACAACCTTCTACGCCCAAAGACGCAGATTCGCAGCCTGGCAGGTTGCTTTAGGTTTTTTTTAAAAGGGAGTGAAGAATCCTTGTATATGTGGCACTATCTGGAACTTTAGGAGTAGCTAGATAAATAGGGTAAGTGGCATTGGCATATCATGAGGTAGTTTAAGTGTCCCTCATGATCGTTGGTACCTTTACTTTTAAGGGACAGAACGGCTGTTGTAGGGAATAAGCGGGCAGCGCAACATGTAGGACTGTCATATTTAGCAACAGGATCCCTCCCTTTTGTCTCTTTGTGAGTATTTCTATAAGTTACCTTGTAGATATGATCAGCACACAATAAATATATTGTTAATTAATTAAATGAAAAAGGATCTTTATTTCATAACAAACTCCTGGTCATTCAACCACGCCAACCTTTGGACAATAGAGGGATATGTCTCTTCCTCATTAATGATAGATTATTACTATATAGTAAGTGTAACGATCTCAGGGTGGCATCCCATTTTAATATTTGAATATTATTCAGGTCAAAGGATCTGACTTTTCCTTGAGTTCAAGCCAATATAGCAAGCACTATCCTAATCATACCAGGATAGGGAAAATACCACTTTAGCTTCGTCCAATTGACCACAGACTCATATATATGATAAAATATATTATGGTTAAATAGTTCTTCATCGAAAAGACTGCGAAGAATCCATGTGGCATCCCATAGAAGGTGGCCATTGGTAAACTGTATCTTCCATGACGATTGCAGCCCTCAAACATGGAAACACCCAAGCGACTACGCTTGATTGAGGCGACATTTCCCAGGGATGATTTGATTCAGGACAATGACGAGGACAGTTTTGTGAGACGCACCACGATCTACCTGGCACGGGCTTATGTTCATCACAGGACATATATGACCTTCGTATAGCTCTGGATAAACAGAAAGCTGGTCGTTCTCCAGGGCTGGATGCGATAGACGCGGCTATTTTAATGAACAGTACCCCCGTATATTGGTGTAGACTATTGAGAATTTTCAATGATTTCCTAGATTGGAAATACATTCCCAAAAGCTGGATGATGGCCGATTTTAGAGTCCTCTACAAGGGTGGAGGCAGGGATAAGCAACTCCCAAAGTCCTACATGCCTCCTCCCTGTGACGGGCAATGTCCTAAAGAGTCTGATTTTAACCAGCTTGCAGCCAGTTATTAACCAGAACAAGTCATCCACGGCCATGTGGATTTACCAAAGGGATGGGACCACTGACGCCCTACTTCAAATTCGTGCTGACGTAGAGGTAAGGATGGAATGTTGCTATATGTCATGTTGCTACTATTTGACATATCGTCCACCTTTGACAGTGTTTGGTGGCCTCTAGTGACAACAGCTGCATACGTACGAAGCCGGTGCATCAATCTGGTAGGACGGTGGTGCAAGGAGAAAAAGCTGAAGATGGCCTCTGCTAAGACTCTAAGGAAAAACTGATAGGAGACACCCTAATAACCTTGATGTTGGAGACACGATAATACGTCTAAGTGAGTCAGTCATCTACCTTCAAACAAAATTTAGTTGAGGATTTAATGACCATCTATGAAATAAGGTGGCTCAGGCCTTGAACAATTTTAGTCGCTTGGGGGTGCTTTTTTGGGTATCAGATTCCCAAGCACAATCATCATTTATAAGGGGATGATTCAAGCATTCTACGGTATGCATCCCCAGCGTGGGTAAAAATTTATTCATGTCGGTAGGAGCGCAGGTTGGCGAAGATTCAGCGGACGGCTCTTCTGCCAGTCACACTCCTATTCGTTCTTGTCTGTCTCATGAGGCGGTGCACTGAGTAGCAGGTGCTGTTCTTACCGGCCTTCTCCTGCGTGAAGATTTATAGGAATTTAGCCTTAAAAAGGAAGGCTCAGCGGGTCTACCGTATAATATCCCTACAAAAATATCCAAAAACCCCAGAAAATGGAAAGGTGTAATATGAGAAGACACCATTGATGAGTGGGATCGGCGGAGGGTGACAACTACAAAAACTTCATCAATACGGAAGGGATATTGAACCTTTATGTCCTAGCTTCTGCTGAGCAAATTGTCACAAGTTGCATCGCCTTTGAGTTGCTGAGGGAAACCGGACTTTACATCCTCTCCGAGAATGAATTCCCTCAGTTAATGATCCGAGACAATTATGATAATGACAATTATGATCCGATCTGTACTTCGAAGAGTTTGTGTACGAGTGGAAAGCGGAATGGGGAATAAACTCTTCAATCTTGAAAGGAGAACCCATGAAATGATCAGTAGGAGACATAGAAAATTATAGTAAAAAGTTTGTAGATAATACAATTATTGTATGATAATAATTATTTAAAACCCGGGTTGCCTTAAGGCAAGAAAGGGTTTTAAAATAAATAAATAAAATATGAAAAATAAAATAAAACCATATTTTTCTATTGCCATTCCTTTTCATATTAAACTATACTTGTAATATCAAAGTGTATATTTCCGAATTGATGGTGATGTCCAATTTTGATTTATAAGGATTCAACCGAAGTATAATCCTCAGATCATGAATTTGAGAACTCGGGTAGCATTTCATTAAGTCCTTTTTAATGAAAGCCTTAGCCTGCCCAGGTTGTATGCCGATTTCGGGACTATTGAGAGGCCGCGAAGCTTAACGTAATTCAGGTAGCTTTTTCTGAAGGCCTCCCTCGATCTTGCTTTAGTACTGACATGGCCATTATATAATATTTCATCGTATATTACAAAGGTTTCCGCAAGGCTCCAGCTAATAAGGAAACCAAAATGAATATATGATCAAGCAACAGTATAAAAAAAGTAATAAAAGCTTGTAGGATTCAACTTAATGGAGCTAATGATTAGCCAAGACTATTTAATTCTATTGATGTTTCTTAGTATTAGTCGAGAGGTTATTAAAAAAAATATATATAGATCAATTTCATTCGAAAAAACAAAAAACGACGCTTGATTTATCATTTTATTTACAGAGAAACCTGTACCACCACAATCACGAAGGGTATCGGGCTGAGAATTTGATAATGTTGTGTAGTGGTATAACAACCTACTATACCCAAGACAGATGGTCTCAGGATTTTTAAATGAAAAATCCATACTTATGCCGTCCTTCGGTTGGGAAGTAAAACGGAGTTCCAGAGTATGTACGATGTCAGGTACTCGTTGTAGATCCCTATCATAATTAAACCTGGATAGACAAAACCTTGGACCCCCACTAAAGTATCATCCTCAAATCTTCATTAAACATAGTAGCATACGCGAAGTGAAACGTTAAACAAACACACTCGAACGCCAGTTCCTCAATTAAGGTTTTCAGCTTTGTAGAGGCCAGACGAACGACAGGAAAGTCTATGCCGTCCTTCGAAATGGATGTAAAGTAAGAATACTTAGCATGCGCGATGTCAGGTACTCAGTAATTATCCCTAGCCTAATTCCTGGATAAGCAAAATTTAGGAGCTCTACTATAGTATCGTACTATTAGCTATAGCAGCATAAAGTGCCGTTAAACATACGCAATCTCCTGATTTTTCTCCAAATTCAGGTTCATTTTATAGAGGCCGGGCGAACCAAAGGGTCTCATATCCGATAGGGTCCATGGACTATGGTCTATGGGTCCATGGACTATGCTCTGGATCCATGGGTCTATGGACGTTAACAGAGTAGATAATTTATCATAGTCGACTCCTTGCTTGAAAAAAGGGTTTGTTTTATGTTTATTTATATTTAAAAAATAATAATTTTACTTAGTGAATTTTTTAATGCAGGTTCGTTTTAATTGGAAAATAATCGTTGAGAAAGTTCTGGGAGAGGGAGAAACATGAGAGAAAATTCTGTCGAGGCGAGCAAGAACACATTCTACCACAAACGCACATTCCTTCCTTAATTACTCTGATTAATTACACATACCGATTACGTACATAGCCGGATACACACGAATGGAATTCTGTGCTGCTAACCTTCTCATCTGATCCATTTTGTATTAAGGTACAAAAGAATGTTTCAAAAAATATATTTTCAGTTTTAATGCTTAAAATTTGTTCAGACAGTTTATTTGTTATAATATAATAGATATATTATAAATTTTTCAATCTGTTTCCTAAAATCGTAGAATTAATGGGATAATCTGATAATGGGACACTTTCAGAATTAATGGCAAAGCATATAATTAATTCTTATTTGGTATTCACATTAAAGTTCTGATGTTTTCCTATATTAGTATTCAATTTTTTAATTATTCATTTTTCTACCGAAGTTACCCTGTGGTAGTATTTATCATCACATTCCATACAATTGAATATATTTAAAAAAATGATAGTAAATAATGTTACTGTATCGAAGTTATAAAACATTACACAAGTGAAAGCTGCAGGTTTCTTCTAATTACATTTGTTTTGAAAATATATTTATAGATATTGCCTAGTATTCCTATCTAGTGCTTATCTGCGTCAAATTTTCTATCAATTTTGAGAACATGGGACTGTAAATTTAATAGCTCATTCTCATTTAACAGTTTTTGTTATCTTTAATTGGCTGAGACCATACTAAATTGGAGTTCCACTTGCCATTTAGACACTTTTACGACGAGCCATTGGTCTTGTAACGACGTTACTTCAACCATCATCTCGCAATTTTCGTCTCGTGTAATTTCAGTAATTGCGGAGAAGATTGGTAGTAATAATCCACACTCTATGAAGCACATTATTTAATGAAGCCACAATATTCCCAGATTGTGAAGATATCAAAGGTGAATTTTATATTTTATTTTATCTGATGATGACGTTATTACAGTCTTTAATGGAAACAATCTATTTTATTTATTTATATTTTAATAACAATTGAAGAGATGAGCTGAAGGACGTTATGATAAAAAGAATGGTGTAAATTAGTAAGGTATTGGAGCGGAGTTGCTCAGTGGTTGAGCACTGAGTTTGCATACCGGAAATCCTGGTTCAAATCCCTCTGCAAGCAAGACTTTTATTTAGTCTGTTTGCAGCTGTAGATGGATCAAATGGAATATAGGGCGATCCTGGGACTCAGCCAGCCTCTATAAAATGTTATAAAAATTGGGTACCCAAAATAAGGGGGGGGCTGGCGGATGAGCGTGATCTATGGCAAGTGCAGAACCTTTGCCCATGAAACAGTACAGACTGTACCATGTACTGACCTCCAGACCTGTTCACGGATTGTAGTGGTACAGGCTTTTTGTTTTTTTTAAGAGATTAGCTGAAGGGCGTTATGTTAAAACAAAATGAATCAAATAATAAGAATATTGTAAAATAGTGAGGGGTTGCAGTCAATTACACAAAATAATTATGACTTGTTCTGAGTAATTATTAATTACACCTCCTGACCTGATGATTCTTAATTAGTAGACCTCCTGATAATTAATAACTCTTAATTAGTAGTCAACTAAGACAATTATATTACATATATATATATTGAATGATGGATAATTTATACTTATATGTGCTGAATATGACACGCACAATCACTAAACAGAACACTAATACTACAGGTAAACACGCAAGCACTCAGCCAATCACCCATTTAGACGAAGGAGCGAATAAAACACACCTCAGAGCTACCCTTCTCTAAGTTTAGTAAGCTCCTTAGCCTTCTAAGCAACCCAGGCTCTGTTTATGTATTGTATATATATTGCTATATTAGCTTCACTGCCCAAGCTATGACCTCAAGAAAAAGGCAGATCCTTTGATCTGAATTAGATTTACATAATATAAATGGGATGCCACCCTGAGATCGTTATACTTAATAAATATTAATTCTATATCATTAATAAATAAGAAACCAATACCTCTCTTCTCCAAAGGTTGAAATGGTTGACTGACCAGGAGTTTTTATTAAATAATAATAATAATTGAATAACATTATATTTATTTGTGCTGATCATGATTACAAGATAACTTATCAAACTACTTAAAAAGAAAGAGAGACGCTATATGTCACTATTTCTCGACCATTGCTGAATCTATTTCCTTGCATCTTGAGTTGATCGCTCCTTCCGAACAACTGCCGCTCTTCTCTTCAGAGTAAAGTTAATAAACACTAAGGTACCCTGCCTTGTCCTACTGATACTGTATTCTAACACTACACTGTTGTGCGCCCATTACCCTATTTATCTAGGTACTCCAGATGTTCCAGGTAGCGTTACATATAGCAATATATATTGCTATATATTGTCGGCACTGATGCGTGCGGCAAATATGACAGGGAATAGTTTTGGCCAAAGAACAGACCTTCTGGTCCCCTTGTGGAGCCTTTATGGTCCAAGATGGTGGAGAAAGAAGAAAAGGGGGCAAGCTACTACTAAAACTCTAGTCTGAGGAAGTCACTCTGGAGATAGACACAGAGAAGGAAGAACTCTGGAGATGAGGCCGGAGAAGCAAGGAGGACTGGAGAGACAGACCCTGCGGAAGATGGAGAGTTCCCGAAGCGGCAAAGCGAAGACCGACCTGTAACCCAATCTACCCCTGTCCACAGATAAGTTTAATTTATTTTCTGTAACGTATTTTATGACAATCCTTTTTATATATATTTAAAATCTGAATCATTAACCTTGTTTGAAATTGAATAAATAAACGATCCTCATTGTAATACTTGTGATGCTCACATACCCCATATAGCAATATATATATATATATATATATATATATATATATATATATATATATATATATATATATATACAATAAATTATTATATTAAGAACTTTTCTGATTTAGATATCGACCTTTTTGTCTCTTGTAACTTCATGTTCAACTATAGAAAGGTCCGATCAATATTCAATTCGAATAAAAAAATAAATATCCTTTCAGAAATTCACTATGTGACATTTTTAATCATAGCTAAAAGGAATCCAGTATGGATTGGACAAAAATTGGATTAAGTAGCTGGTACTGTCATCACTGGGGTGAATTAGTCCTGCAAAGTGATTTTGCTCTTTCTGTCTATTTCCTGAAGGAATTTTATATAGATGTGCAATCGGCCTATACGTTCCAGGCCTGACTTTTTCATCTGAATACTTCTACGAAATGATTTCATTGGAGGTTCTATTCCGTGGAGATAGTCTTACTAATTATGTAATTCTAAGGGAAGCGGAATGGCTCAGTGGTAAAGCACTCCTGAAGAAAAGAAGAAATTCTGGTTCATATCCTGCTGCGGGCAAGACTTTTATTTAGCCTGTTTGCAACCGGAGATGGATCATATAGGATCTAGGATCTTCCTGCGGCTCACCCAGCCTCTATAAAATATTATAAAAATAGGGAACAAAAAATAAGGAGGGAAAAAAAGGCGGTCGAGCGTAACCTAAGACAAGTCACCTCCTTGCGGAACCGTTGTCCATGAAACAGTACTGTCTCAACCATGCACTCATCCCCAGACCCATTTCACGGGTTTTAGTGGTGTTACAGGATTTACTTGAGTCTAGTACGTTTTATTAGGCGAATCATTTATTCTTTAATCTTTGCATTAATCAAGAATTAAAATACCTCTAATAATTTTTAAAAAAAAACTATATCTTTAACTTACGAAAAAGTATAAAAGAATCTCAGTTTCTTTTTATAACACACCACAATTTGTTTATATCACTTAATCAATAATTCTTTTATATTAATCTGTTAACAGGCCTTTGTGGGGTTCATCCAGTCTCTATAAAGAGGGTTCCCTTAATTGAACACCAATTTCTCCAAGATCCTAATCACATTCCTGGATCCATCCCAATCTGGAACCACCCCAATTTTAGATTTGGGTTTAGGTTATAAAATTTCATACTTTCTTTGTCAGTAGATTATCCGAAATTCTGAAGATGTGTGCATAGAACAACAGTCCTATATTGTTTGAACTGTTGAAAGATTTTTTGTATATTTTTTCTTTCATTATATAATATTATATATTATGACTCTTGACAGATACATTTAAATTTGTCCAATGGTAATTGTTATTAATTAGAGACTGGTCTATTTGGTACAGCATGTAATTTTTGTGTATTGTAGCAAACTATATAAGGAATAAATAAAAATGCTGAATGACTTCATGAAAAAAAAAAGTATTGTTTTACAAAATTAATTCAAGTATTTTATGTAATAAATTAGTTTCTCGTCCCAACTACTTCGCGTAGCGGGCTCGAAGATGAGAAACTGAGTAAATATATATCTATGTATATATATATATATATATATATATATATATATATATATATATATATATATCTAGTCAGTAGAAGAGAGCGTATCTCGGCTTATTCTGGCTTAGCTCGTGCCCTAACCGGATTAAGGAGGATTCAGTTTTTCGCTGTGGCCTTCTCTACGGATCAAATAAGAAAAAAGCTTATATATCAAACTTTGCCGGCTCATTAAAATAATTAAAAAAGAGATTTAAGTTGAATTATAACCTTTTTTTATTAGTTCCGCGGGTTGTCACTTCGAGTCAAGTCACAACTTCTAACTATTCGTTCGTATCGTTTTAATATCCTCGAAAATAATAATAATTGCGAGTTTCACTATGAAAAAATTGGCGTATTTATTGAAAATGTGTATACTTCATCAAGAAATGAACGTTCCAACAAACTTTTCCTTCGGAAAGAGAAAGAAAAAGAGTATAATGGTGATATGTTGACGAATGAAATGTGTATTTGATGTGAATATATGATTTTATGTTTATAAATTTCATGTCATGTGTGATATCGAAATGAACCTATGGTTACTTACAATTTTTCTTAAAATATTGGATTGTGTTGTTAGTATTGTTCAAATGGGTCTTAGTACAGCATTATAGTCCAGAATGTGTTATAGTTCTCTTAGTCTTTTTAATTTCATTTGTATTTTCCTCCGTCGTAAACCAACGACTTCCTGTCCTCTTGTATCGTTTAATAATATTCCACTGATTCCTGTTGAACAGGTACTTAGGACTACACCTTGACAACCAACTTGGAATCCTCATACTAGACTGAAACGACAAGAAACAGCTCGCCGTTTCAGGCTACTACAACATTTACTAGACAAACGCTCTAAGCTTCCAGTTAATTACAAAAGACTCATATACATGACAATAATTATATCTTGAAATACGGAGTAGAGCTTTGGGGCTCCACTGAGCTATCGAATTCCTCTCGTATTCAATCCTTACAATCCAATATCCTTCGTAAAATCTTCAATACTCCTTACTTTGTTACGAACAAAGTAATCCATAATGAATGAATGACCCATTTGTTGCTGGTCTGGCCCGAATCTGATGTCAATTTTTTCATAAAAAACTTCATTTCCACTCAAACCCACGAGTTTCAAACCTAGCAATCTCTTCAATTCCTGATAATCCTCCGAGGCGTCTGAAAAGAAGGTGGCCTCGTGACCTTCCAAGTTGAATTTTTTATTTGAGTACTACCACTGGGTAGTTTCTCTACTTGCCTTAATCTTGGGACATCATTTATCTTTCATAATATTTACTTGATGTATACAGTTGTAGTAGTCAATATATAGTTGTAAATTTCAATAAATACATTTAAAAATTTTTTGAATATTTCATTAATAAAATTGTATGTATGTTGGGATATATCTTAGTACTGAATAAACATCGTAAGCATATTTAGAATATCCTTTAGTTTCTGTTTACTTGGAAGAGAAATAGTTGAGTCGATAAATTCTTAAGCATAACACAGCTGCGTTGCGTGGTTAGTCTATAGGTTTGGTTTGAAGGTTCCACTACAATGTTGATTATTTTTAATAAGCGTGGAACATTCTCGTGTTATATTGCCCGTTTTTTTGCATATTAGTGATGCATTTGATTTTTTTTAGAACTTTAGAAAATTATAATATGGGAATCTGAATTCGTAGCAGCGAAAAAGTTTAAAAAAAAAAACACGATAGTTTTTGCTGTTTTTGATTCCAACGGCTCTCAAGAAATCTTGGAGAATTTCAAAGGCGTTTTCAAATATTGTCTGATTCATTTAAGAATTTCACTATTTCCTTTAATTTTGAAACTGCAATTCCTATTTTTAAATAGTTCGAAACCAGGAAGCAAAGTGGCTCAGTAGTAGAGCACTGAGTTTCCATGCCGAAGGTTACAGATTCAAACCCAGATTATAATTGAAGCTAATT
The DNA here is from genome assembly GCA_037127475.1 of Arma custos. NCBI lineage: Eukaryota > Metazoa > Arthropoda > Insecta > Hemiptera > Pentatomidae > Arma > Arma custos. The sequence continues at coordinate 87,544 of JBBAGI010000139.1, read as the reverse complement.
ACAATATATTTATTTTTTAAACAGGCGGGAATGGATCCTCACCCAGGCTCTATACAACGAGTACCAATAAGCACCTTTCTGCTCAACATTTGTCCAAGAAAGAGTAACAGTCTCTACTACGTACTGGACTCCCTTCATGGGCTGTAGTAGTTCAGCCATTTTTTAAAAAGGAGTTTTAGTTCATGACGAGTACACTGAAATCATATTATTCTTGTATATTTTTTTGCTAGAATGTTTTAATTAATATGTTACTATTTCGGAATGTTTTACTATCGCAATCATGACTTTAGCTTCTATTGTTTTCTATCTAAATTTTTCTTTGCATTAAAAGCTAAATAGAGATCATTTTTATATTTACGAAGTCTTATTGATAGAAATAGATTAGATAGCTCTTGAAGATTAAAAGTGGACTGGAGAAACAAAATAATGGAAAATGTTGACGAACAAAGGAACAAAACTGAGCCCATTGTAATCATATTAAAGTTCACTAATGTTATTATTCCATTAAATAACTACAGTGTCATAAAAATCGATAAAAGCTATATTATTAGGAGGAAACTTAAGTAAGATCAATATAATTTAGAGATCCATTTACTCCGGGCGTATGATAATATCGGATAATAAAACTTAATGGTACGACTCTACATAATTATATTAAAAATATTTTATTGTCGGAAAGCACGGAACGTGAACTTTTTCCTAATTTAAGAAAATAAATCTTAGAATTGCTGGAAATTATGCATTATGTATACCTTACGTAAGTGTATGTACATAAAAGAACAAAGCATTTATTATTGTAGAATACCAATTTCTTTTATTTTATTGTTATTGTTTATTTATATGCATACAGGTTATTAAGAATATATAGTTACAATTTTTTTTATTTTATTATTAATAATTTTTTTTTCTCTATTGAAAGTTTTTTGTATATATTTTTTTCTTTTATTGAATATTATGATTCTGTATAGATACATTTAAATTTGTCCAATGGTAATTGTGTTTAGTTTGGGACTGGTCTATTTGGTGCAGCATATAATTTTTGTGAATTGTAGCAAATTACATAAGAAATAAATATTTAAAAAAAATATATATTGTTAATGTGGTTTTATAGGCTGATAAAAACTAAAGCATGATTACTATTTAAATTCCCTATGCCTTCAGATTAATTTTAATATATAATAACAATAATAAATTTTATATTTATTATTGTTATGTTGGTGATAATTTTTATATATTTTTATTTGAAGAGAAAATATTTGTCTAGGCCGAGATTCGAACCCGGGTCACCCGCGTCTCTAGGGCGGTTGCCTAACCAACTGAACTAACCTGGCTCGTAACACGGCCAGACAATCCATTCTCTTCACCGATTCTATATCCCCGTGCTCTCGCAATTTTTGCGATGTATATATATCGCAGTACCTTACCAAATAAATTATATAATATTATTATATATTAATATAAAATAGACGTAAGTCAACGAGATCCTAATTAAAGTAATGTTCAATGAACATTCTTCCCCTTGTATACATCGCAAAAATTGCGAGAACACTTTTAACATGAGTGATAGTTTTTCAAATAGAGATTTCTCGGTTTCTAATACTTTTTTTTTTATTTCTAGTTGTAATACTACCATACTACATGTAGTATAGTGTGCAGTTTTATAATGCACCATTTGACTCCTCTCAATCGGTTGGAAGTAATAAAAAAATATTACCAGAGTGGTAGCTCAGTTGTGGGTGGTGCGAGGACAACCCAGAAGTGTTACATGAAGTTCCGTTGCATTCCGAAAAAATCACTGTCTGGGGCGGTTTATGGTATGGTGGCATTATCAGTCCTTATTTCTTTCGAAATGATAATGGAACAGCCGTAACCGTGAATGTTGATCGCTATAGGACCATGTTACTCGAATTTCTATTGCCAGAACTTGAGAATGTCAATATTGAAGAGATGTGGTTCCAACAAGATGGCGCTACGTGTCAGCCGATGCTTCTCTCGCTTTGCTGAGGGAAAGGTTTGGCGATAGGATCATTTCACGACGAGGATTTGTGAACTGGCCGCCAAGGTCATGTGATTTGACACCCCTGGATTATTTTCTTAGGGTCTATGTGAAAGCACAAGTCTATGCCAACAAGCAACAATCTTTGGATCACTTAAAATAGAATATTCGTCAAGTTATTGGCGGAATACAGCTAGAAGCACAGAGTGGTCTGAAATTGGAGGGATAAGATACGTCAGTTTCTACGAGCATTGTCCAAGCTTCAAAATAAAGCACGAATTAAGTTGATATGTCAAACCTTTGTTGTTTTATTCAAAATTAAAATCTTATCATTCTTAATGAAAGACCCTTTATAATAATAATAACTATTATTATTTATGATACCATCGATATTTCGTTTATATTGTAGAAACGTAATAGGAAGTGATTTTAATTACAGATAGATATGTATCCTAACGGATGCAGTAGGGTACTTAACATTTCCTGGAATATTAGCACTAACATATATATATGTATATATAGTGTCATTTAAAATTATTGATTGTCATAACTCTCCATCAGAACATGAAGGGTTTCGCTTTGTGCTTCTGTCTCTTTCTGTTCTGTGTAAGTTTGTCTAAAATATAAATTGTTTCATTCTACAAATATTAAATAAACTCCATTATTTGCCTTGAGATTGTAGACGTGGTCATGGTTCGCTTACACCATTACAAATCTATATATTGTGAATTTTTATTACACATAAGTTTTCGTATGAAAATCACTCGAAAAACTATTCGGGAAACCTTTACATTGCGTTTTTCTTAAAGTGTACTGAATCCTCGTTAACACATGTCTAATTTATTAAAAAAAATTTTGATAAAGCTTTGGAATGGAACAATAACATTTTTTTTTTTTAAGTTTACTTGTGAATGTTTTTAAAACTTCCTAATTAGCAACAGTTCCCCGCTTTTAGTAAAACTTATCCTATAAAGCTCTAATTTTATTAAATGCAGTTGAAATTTCTTTTCGTATTCTTCGAGATTGGAATCATCGTCAAAACGTGTATTGTATTAAAATATAATTTTTAAAAATACACTTTGTTTCTAGACAATGAAACAGAACAAAAATATATTGTAATATATATATATATATATATATATATATATATATATTGTAATATATATATATATATATATATATATATATATATATATATATATATTTTTTTTTTTTTAATTTTGAAGAGGGTCGCCCGCGTCTCTAGCGCGGTGCTCTAACCACTGAGCTACCAAGGCACGCACTCTAGCCAGAAATAAAGAATAATAACCATAAATAAAAAATATATATATAGGGGTAGTTTAGTGGTAGAGCACTAAATTGTTATGCTGAATGTTCAAATCCAGCATGGTAGATAAATTATTTAATCTCGTGGATGAAGCATGATATAAATATTCCTCACTCGTAATATTATTTTTTATATTATTCGATGCTCTTATTTATTTATTTATTTTTCTATTACCCTATTTCTTTTTATTGTAAATTTGTTTGCTATAGTTTTTTTTTTTATTAATTTTTCTATTCTCTATAATTTTAGTCACAGCTTTTAGTTTATATTTTTTTTTCATGTAAATAATGTCTTTTTCTAAAAATGTAGCCCTTTGGCCAGACATAATTTTATTAAATTTTGTTCACTTCTGTTGGACCTGTTCCGTTGTTCTGTGGACCTGGTCCCAGAATAATATTTTTTTCTATTCTATTAAATATGTATAGTATTTGGAATCGAGAAATGCGGAGTATCTTACCAAACAATTGATGCCAAATTAAGAATAATGTCTAATTTTTCGCAAATACAAAAAAGGGAGAATAGCTGGTATAGTCACCGAGATTTTCGTGTTCGCCGTCTTTGTTTATATAGAAATTATATATACTATATCGGTACTAAGCTGTGGAACTTATTCTTACTTTAGCAATCAACCGTTAGGAACTGGTTGCGCGATAGATATTCGATGTTTCTCTGCAGAGTTAAATGAAATTTCACATAGCGCATCATTTAACCTTCTGTGGGTATCAAACACAGATTAACATCGAATCTCAACGATCACAACCTTAACGATTCATCAAACGTATTTAATCATATTAAGGAATAACTTAATGATTAGGTGAAGGATTAATGATTGAACCACTCTGGTGATCAAGGAATAATAAAACGGGATACTTAAACTACTTTTGCGCAGGTTGTCTTCGGCGAACCTCCGGAACGCAGAGAAATGCAAAACGGAACAACCACCACTCCAGGTCCAGTTCCTAGAGGATCTCCTGGAAAGTCGGATAATTCTTCGGATTTCTCAGCAACGCCCCCTCAAGGAAATATGCAAGCACCCAGGGGTCCTCCTCGCTTTCGTCAAGAACACAACAAACGTCCACCGAAATGACTAGCAGCCTAATCGCCGTTTAAAATAAAAATACCACATATTATATATGTATATAGAGAGTATATGTATTTTAATCTTGAAATAAAACTGAAAATTTATTGATAGTGTTTCCTTTCTCACACCCAATCGTTATGAACTGGTTGCGCGATAGACTGTTGTAACATATTCGATGTTTCTCTGCTGAGCTATATGAAATTTCAGATTGTGTATCATTCAACATGCGTTGTACAAATATTGAATACAGAGCAATATCGATTTCCATCACATGATCCTAACTTTGACAATCAATCAAACATATTTAAACAAATTAGGTAAAGCTTCATGATTAAGTTAATGATTAATGATTAAGCCACGGTATTCCAGGAAACATACTTTAAATTCTTATGCTCAGGTTGTCTTCGGCGAACCTCCGGAACGCAGAGAAATGCAGAACGGTACAGACATCACTCCAGGCCCGAAACCTCCAGAAAGTTCTGGCGGTTCAGGCAATTCTACGGATTTCGAAGAAGTATTTCCCGAATGTTCGAGGGGCCCTCCACGCTTCCGTCATCAACACCATCAACCTTCTCAGAAACAATGATCGTATCTGAATAACTTATACCATTTTTATCAAGACAATATATTTACCGCCTTATTAAAAATAAACCATTATAGTATATTAATACTAAAATAAAAATGAAAATGTATCGACGGAGTTTCCTTTTTTTTTTACTCCCAAGCTGATAAGTCTGTCATTAATAGATTTTGCTGATGATATTATTTTTGCGGAGTTCTAATACAATCTTTAGTTTAATATCAATTAAACAAAGAGTTGCTGGAGATCATAAGGTATAAATCCTACAATATTAGAAGTAATTAGGTCAGAAAGGAAAATAGATTATCCTTGTTATTAGAGCCGTGGAGATTTTAATACATAAGAACAAGCTTACCCGAACAAGGTATGTAGATATGGACATGATTACAAGTACTGGATGTACAGACAGTGTTTTTGTTGTAGCTGTATATAAAAGATGCTCCCTGAACCGCAAACAAGTAGGAAGACAAATGTTGCATTATTCAAATCCACGGTTTTATTTTGATTTCCACCATATGAACTTGACGAAGAGGATTAAGTAATGAATCCAAGCAGTAGAAATACGATTCTTCCGAATTATTCTAGACAAGAAAAGAAGTGGCAGAGTACTTAAGACTTCAATAAGGCCAATATCGATGCCAAATCAGAAAATGATATCATAGAGTCGGCTGGTTTGGATGGAGCCTGGAAGAATCGCAGGCTGTTACATTAGTGGAAAAGGAATAAGTGACAAGCTTAGAACTAAATGGAAGGTGAGAGGAATGAGGCTTAAGGAAGGGAGTCTAGAATAAAATAAGAAATGACAGCTGCTTGAAGATGGGTAACTGCGAAAAGCGACAGATAGAATTACTTCTCATGACGAAGAGGATGCAACTAATACTGTATTTTACCAATAGATGGTGGAAAGGAGTAACTAAGAGTGCAGATTGTTGAGTGACTGAATTAAGGTCTCGAGTTCGAACCCGGCCAATGCTTGTTATTAGCATTAAATTAATTGTTATACTTCTAATTATTCTACTGTTAACTGTTATAAATCGGTACTGTGGGCTCTGGATACCCTAATAAGGCACAAACAGTCTGTATACAGTGGGAAATCCTGAATTGGGGTTCGAGGTGGAACTGTAGCAAATGATCTGTAAGCATAACCGTAGCCTTAGAAACAAGAGTCCCTAACAGGTATGAACCCTATTGTGAATTCGGAGAATGGATCTGTATTTAGGTGGCTACAATTTCAAGTACGCCATTATCAAATTCTATTAGTTATAGCATTAGGATCCTGTCCTAAATATTCTCCTTCGAATTACCAACATAAATTTACTATCTTTTCTTTTCAAATAAAATATTTAAAAATTATATCATATAAAAATAAAATAAATTGTAATAAATTTATTATCATTGGTGTGTCAGGATGTCCAGCTTTAATTTTAATGCTTGTCTAAAAATTTTGAGACTAAGAATTATGTTTAAATATACTCTATAAAACAAAATTATAACAATTAATAAAAAAATAAAATAAAAAAAAAGATTTATTACTTTTTTGATTATTTTTGCTAAGTTATATTGTGGGGTGAGTACTACAACTAGGTAACTACAAATTTGGCGAAATCTGGGTAAGTGCACAGATAAATCCCATTAGGTGAGGTCCACACCATACTACAACTAGGTATCTGTTGTAAATATTTTACAGGAGTTATTTAGAGTTTTCAAAACTGATTTTTTTTTTAGGATACATTAAATTTCAAAGACTGTTTTTCGTCAATTCTTACAAAATTGTTGTCAAAACGAGACATAAATACTTCTAATTAAATATAATCCAGAAATGGTTGTAAAATAACTTTTAGTTTAGTCTCCACAATCTTCCAAAATCTTAGCAAAACTTTAATTTGCGTTTTTCTCGAAACATCTGAATTGTAGTTGTTGTATTGACCCCACGATATATATTCGATAAAAAAAAACGAAAAAAAAACCTGTACCACTACAACTTATTGGGTTGAGTACGTTGTAGTGAGCTATTTGGAATTATACATTATTTGGACGGCATGAAGCAGTCTTTTTTTTTAAAGTCAATATTAAAATATTGTCGTTGACAATTTAGGGATTAAACAATTTCAATTAAGGTACCAAATTTAGGGTAAGTTTATTATTACGCTTGAGGTGCGATTGCTTGAGTTAAGAAGCCAAGATAATCCTCATTTTCTTAGTCATTACTCTGTGATTGGTTCTCCAACTAAAAATCTTTTCAAAGTTTAATATGATAACAGACGCTGGAGCAGGGATGTGCTGATTCCTCTTTCATCAAAAAATGCAGACAATGAAGCACGGTCATGCTCGGGTACTTCAGATGCGGTCCCCGATTATTAGGATAAGATAAAATCGTCGCCTTAAATGGAAATAGGAAATAATTAAAATAATTATATTGAATTTATATCACAATGTAATCCCGGATTTTTTTTATTACAGTATGCGACGCTAACAAAAATAAATGCCAGAATTATATCATTATCAAAGTTTTTTTTATCTTTTTCTTGCAACAATATCGCAGCGAAGACACGCTACCTTCACTTCCTCCATTGCATGTAGATAGGCATCTGGACGATCGGAAGGCCATAGGAAATAATTTGACTGACCATTTATTCATGATTTCAACTCGTCCGTCTGAGGCAAAGATTGTAACTAGATAAAATATTTAAAATAAAATATTAATGGTATCTCACGACTAGAAATATATCAACAACCTTGTGAATAAGTGGTTTAATCGACTTATGCTCGAAGGCTCAGTATGGCTGAGGCTGTACTGTTTCTAACCGAACTGTTGTGCAAAGAAATAATTTGATCGAGAAAACACTAATCCCAAATTTATTCATCCCACTTTTCCAAGCAGCAGGAGAATCTGTGAAAGCAGCAGGAGAGTCTACAAATGCCACAGTATCCATCCACTGTATTAAGTAGATTAAATTACTTATCAGCTAAAGCCGGAATTGAACCAGGGACCACTTCAGCACTGCAACTCATTGCTCTAAACAGTAAGCTTCCACATTACCTTTGTCTGTGTTAGGAAAACCAGTTTAAGAGATTTTCTTTTTTTTTTTTGTTCATTTTCTTTTATTTTTTTATTTTTTGATAACTCTGTTAAAGTTAAATGACTTTCTGTTTTATAAAAAAAATGAATGAATCATAAATAAATCATAAATAGCCAAAAGTAAGAAAAACTTTCTTCCCACATATTCTTCTTAGTAAACTTTCTTTTTATTAATTGGTTGCAATAATTTTATTCTTACGATTCTATTTCTTTGATGGTAGAAATTTAATAAAAAACTTAGTTTATTTATTTGTTATGTTGAGTAGTTTTTCTTATGTTAAATTGAACTTGTAGTGCTGCAGGTATTTCCTTAAACGAGTTACCTTATCATATTTTATGGTCTAGAACAATAAACCTCCTTATACGAATGTAGGTAAGATTTTGTTGTTTAATTAAAGAAAAAATTTAATCAGTTTTTTTTTTTAAATTAAGACAAAGTTCAACTCATTTGAGATTTGACATAGAACGAAGGTATTATTGTTCATTCTCAACCTGGTCGTGATTATTTGTTTCTCTCATAAGATATTAAAAGATGGTCAAAGATTTGATTTAAAAGCTTATATAATCATATAATAAATAAAAAAAATGAAACCTCCAAAATAAAGAGAGAAAAGGATCGCGTAGGAAGGAAGATTTAGTTTTCTTCCTTCTAATATCTGGAATTTTTTTTTTAAATGTTCCGTCCTTAAGGTAGTATCCTTGGTCCAATCCTATAAACAGTTTATACAGCTGACATCCCAACTCATCCCAATACTATCCTTACCACGTATGCTGATGATACATGTGTATTATCAGTCATCACCAATCCAGTTATTGCATCCCAAAGTCTCCAATCCCATATCACTGATCTTGAAGAATGGTGTCAAAACTGGAGAATTAAAATAAATTCCCAAAAATCGCATCAAATCACTTTTACCTTACGTCGTAAACCAATGACTTCCTGCCCTTCAGTATCCTTTAATAATATCCCTCTGGTGCCTGTAGAACAGATCCGATACTTAGGGTTGCACCTTGACAAACGATTAACCTGGAATCCTCATACAAGACTGAAAAGACAAGAAACCGCACGACTTCTTGCGATGAAGTAGCCTGAAGACTTCAACACTTACTAGACAAACGCTCTAAGCTCCCAATTAACTACAAAAGACTCATCTACATGACCATCATACGACCTATTTGGACTTACGGAGTAGAGCTTTGGGGCTCCACTAAGCCATCGAATTCCTCTCGTATCCAATCCTTACAGTCCAAAATCCTTCGTAAAATCCTCAATGCTCCTTATTTTGTTAGGAATAAACCCATCTATAACGACCTTAATGTCCCTTTTGTTGCTGATTTGGCCCGAACCCGGTATCTATCTTTTCGTAACAAACTTCATTACCACTCAAACCCTCTAGTTTCAAACCTAGCTTCCTCTTCAATTCCCGATAATCCTCCGAGGCGTCTGAAAAGAAGATGGCCACGTGACCTCCTTACTTGAACTTTGATTTGAGTACTACCAGTGGGTAGTTTCTCTACTTGTCATTATCATGTCATTATATATCACTTAGCCTATTTACTTGTTGTATTATTGTAATACAGTTGTAGAAATCAATAAATAAATTTAAAAAAAAAAATGTTCCGAATTCATAAAACAGATTATGTATTATTAAATAAAAATTCAATTGCGTTTGATTGCGATTTAAAATCTATCATAACATAATAATAAAAGTAAATATAATATTAAAATATAATAATAAAAATAAATAAGTAAAAAAATAATAAGTAAATATAATAGTAAAATAAAAGGCTATTGACTCGTTAACTATTCTAGTGTTAATACTATATAAGCCTTAGCTAATAATATTAGAGTAAACGTAACGTGAAAAGAAACATTTCCAGAAACAGATTTATAACTCACCTTTCTGGATAAGTTTCGACGAAACTTGAGAATTATAAATGATGATATAAATGGTATTAAATATATCAATAAATGTAACATAGCAGTTTTTACCATTACTTAGTTTTTTATTAGTATTTTAGCCATACGGTTAAAGTTATTTATCAACGTTGTAAACAGTGAATATTCTTGTCCCTTTTTTGATGCATGTTGTGATTTAAAATTTGGATATCCGCAGAACTTTAAGGACATTTTCTTGTTCCCTTAGCAAGGAATCGGAGAGCGAGGTGGAGAGGGTCGAGGGGTAGTAAGGCAATTCCAATAAATAGTCAGGATTAAGGACAATAGGACTTTGTTTCCTAAGTCCATGTCAATTACGGCTTCCTAAGGCTTTCGTTTCATCAGGACCCGCAGTCTACTTATTTCTCAAATTCCAAAGACTTCATCAACCTGAAAACAGTAATATAACAATTATTACTACCATTTGTTTATTGAATTTTATATTGGCACGAGAACTTTGCAAACATGTAGTACACTTTCGTCAAAAATTTACAAATTGTATAATTATACGCTATTAGAAAATAGTTAAGCGAATCGTTTTTTTATTGCTACATAGAGCTTTAGAAAAACTTAATGAAGGTTCTAAAAATAGGCCTATATTTATTAATAATAATAAGGCTTAGAGGACGAAAAGGCTCGATGCCGATACAACCAATCTCTAATAACAAAATTAGGTACTAGTATGTTTAAGGGCCTGCTGACATCAGCGCGCTCAGGTGTCACTTTTCTTAACCATCTCTTACTGTTATAGTAACCTTTCTATTGTTTTGTTATTGTTTATGTCAAGTTGAACGTGAATGTGTTTTTGATTATTTTCTTCAAATATGACTTGGAATTTGAAGAAGATTTTTCGCACGGTGAACGATGAAAAATCAGCTGTTAGGTTTCTTCAGGAGCGAAATGTCATTCCGCAGAAAATGAAATGAAAATGAAACTGCAAGTGGGGAATAAAATTAGATGGAGATGCCAGAAAAAAGGACGCACCAAGACCCTGGATATTCGATTAAATACGTGGTTGAGGAATAGTACATTACTTTTGGAGACTATTGTCCATTTTATATAACGAAGTTAGAGGCAAAGAGACACTTATGATGCAATTTTTGAAGATACTGTTCTTTTTAATGAGCATTGTTTGGAATAAATCTTTCATTGTTTATCATAACATCATATTTTAAATATTTCTATTTTAAAGATTAAATAACAATTTGTTACTAAAATATGATATTTTTTTAAATTTTTAAATGTTTTTATTTTAAAGAGAAAAGATTTGCCCGGGCAAATATTTCTAGTTTAATTTTGTCTACATGTTTCTCATTTATTTCATTTCCTATAAATCTGTTGTATCCTAATGAAAGGCAATGCCTATTTAAAATTCATGCATAACCTGACAAGGTCCAAATAGTTGAGGTAAGTGACACCTGAGCGCGCTGATGCCAGCAGGCCCTTAAACATACTAGTACCCAAATTTACATCGAAGGACCACTTTCCGATATTCAAACCCGAATCCGCCAGACCACCCTGAACACAATCCTCCCACCTGCATTTCCGTCTACCTCTCAGGCATTTACCAGAAGGCACTGCGCTAATCAAGTTTTTAGGAATTCGTTAATTACCCGGCACAGCTTTACAAGCCCACCTTAATTGCGACGCTATCATTTCAGCTATATTAAACTGAGTTCATGCTCCGTGTTGTGTAATTATCTGAGTTCTCCAGTGTTCTCAATCTTTTTTGGACCGAAAATTCAAGTTCTATTGGACCGAATCACCATAATTCAGTAATTTAGTCATTTTCACTTAGTATTTTACATACTCAGCCTTGAAGGAGACCTGCAAAGTGGGTCGAAACGATGGTTCTTGAATAAAAATTTCTCCCTAGTTTTGAGAAATTTATTTTTCTTTCTCTTATATATACAAGGGCAATTATTATCATTCAAGATGAATTTATCTTAATCTTTGAGAATAGCTATACTTTTCCCCATCTACTGCTAATCAAGACTCAAGACATCTCTTTTTATCATTCATTGAAACTTAAAGTCTTATGATTGCCGAAGTCTTTTAAATTCAGGATAAAAAGCGAGATGATGGAATTAGTAAGGAAGAAAGGAGTAACCCGCTTATCTTCAAGTCCTTGAATTAGCACTTCTTTTCCATATTAGATAATTTTTCTTAGCTAGTGATGACATTAAACTTTAACTGCCTGACAATTTGAGTTTAATGTTCTAATATTTATTAGCGTTTTGAAAATTCATTATTTTAATTCAGATGAATAAAGTTGTTTATAGAACAATGTTGTGATTTGCCATTTCCTAATTAATATGTTTTTTTTAATTACATTTGAATAATTGTTCACCGTTTCCAGCTCCTTAAACACTTACTAGACAAACACTATCAGCTCCTAACCAATTACAACAGATTCATATACATGATTATTATGATATCTATTTGGACTTACGGAGTAGAGCTTTATCTTCGTATCTAATCCATACAATCTAAAATCCTTAATGCTCCGTATGTTAACAATGAAGTCATTGAGGTACTTGTCTGTTTGAACGTCCGTTGACACCAGCGTCCCAAGTGTCACTTATCTTAACTAAACTCCTACTGTTATCGTAATCTTATTATTATGATATCTAAGTGAATTGTTTGTTTATTTAAAGGTGGTTAGGGGTGGTAAGGGATGGTTAGGGGTAGTAAGGGGTGGTTAGGGGTGGTGACAATGACAGTGACAACAATGATCTGATTGTTTATAACCTGACACGGTCGATAGTTGAGCTAAGTGCGCGCTGATGTTGATGATGACGTTGACTCAATGTCGGGCCGATTTCGTCCGAACTCGATACCAGTCCTTGCATGACAAAATTAATTCCCACTCAAACCCACTAGTTTCAAACCTAGCTACTTATTCAACTCCCGATAATTTTCCGAGGCGTCTGAAAAGAAAATGGTCTAGTAGCCATTTAAGTTGAATTCGTTATTTGAGTACTTTTGTAGTTTCTTTAATTGTCTTTATCCATGACATTGTATTTACTAGTTGTATTGCTGTATTACAGTTGTAAATTTCAATAAATAAATTAAAAAAAAACTTTAAAATAATTTCTCACTGAAGTTATTAATTATATTACCACGAACCATTAATCAATAGCGTTCACCAACAGAGTATTCAAAGCAAACGACACACCAAATGGCTGTCCCTGAGAATATTTGAAAAGGGTTGGTCATAAATTCTATTAACAGTCAACCTCAGGCGGACAACTCAGAATACACGACCATATGAAGCTGATGGATCAACTTAGAGATAAATCAAGAGAAATATAGCACTAAAATTTACAAAAATGTTTAATAATATCATTAAATAATTCTTTCAATATTTACTATGATTATAAAATTATCAATAAAAGTTCACCAGCTTATAAACTCAAAGCTTGAGTTTGAATTCCGGTTTTAGGATTCCTGCATTCCTCCATCCCAAGGGTTTCTGAGACTCTTCAGACTGCTGTAGTCAACTCACAAAGATGACATACCCTGTGCACTCTTATCGGGAAATGCGGTGTGGTGTTCCACAATGTCAAATAGCTTCTGGGGAAAATACTTGGGCCTCCCAGTCGAATGGGTCTACAGTCGAAGTCCAAAATTCAGCCTACCCAGGAATAGTTAGGATAGGAATCTTTAGCGGGAACCTGACGCGATACAGGCTCGGGACCTTGCTTTTATGTCCTTTCTGAAGAGGATTTAAAAGGAAACCTAGCGAGATTGTTCTGCTAACCACTTAACCACAGATTACTCCCACAACATGAAGTCGAGAGTCTCTCTCCATCTTTCTATCTGCTCTTCCGAAATACACGCACTCTACTAGTATGTGCAAAATATCCGCAAATGCGGCCTAGATATTCATAACCTGTAACGCGACCGACGGTAATCATATGGCGCAAGACTTATAAGATGAGTCAATATTGTCAACATCTTCTACCCAATTAAATTATATTTTAAAAATAACAATAATTTTATAGATTCTAAATTTTAAAATTTTTACTTTAAAATATTTTTAACAAGCGACTCACCCCAGCTTTTCTCCGGTAATAAGGCATATTATGCCTACATAATTTGTCTGTGTAATGTATTTTTTTTTATCACTTACCGGCCACTAAGGACCACGTGAATATCATTGGTTAGGCTTCTTTCGAAGTCTTGATTTCCTTTCTTCCCATCTCAGCTAATGTACTTTATTATATAGAAATTATAAAATTAAAAAATAATTCATTATATACGATTTTATTATCTTGCACGTTTGATTATTGCACGGGATTAGGCAAACAGCGTTTCGGTGAAATCCATCGATATTCCAACCCATGTACACAAAACCTCTACAAATTATATACCTAAACCTTCCTGGTAAAACACTCAATATGTTGGTGTAACCCGCATGAATATCAGTGCAGTAGTTATAGAGTTTACCGCGAACAAACGCGGCCGAGGCCTTTGTTTTAAATTATTAAATTATTCAGCTGAATACATCGGACGTTATTAAAAATCAATTGCCATAGGTTTAATGCCTATATGGGCAATGTAATAAATAACACTCTACAATTTTCGAAATATGCCTCATTACCAGAGCTTTTTCTGAGACGTTTAAGTTCCAACTTAAACTCGTCGGCAAGGCTTGTCGATCTTTTGCCAAAGATAGAACTCCATTAAAGTAACAGAACCTGACGGGTTGAAGTAAAGTAATTCAAGTTTTAAATTGAGATCGAAAGTACAGCTTACTCCGGAGCTAGTTATAAGTTAGTGAGGGGACTTATGGGAAGCAATTTGTAAGGTTTAGTGTCTACCGGTTCTGGTGTTTAAGAAATTGTGTTACTTATACTAGCAAAGATAAATCTAGTCTTTAGATTTATATCTAACACCCAATCATCTAAAAGTTTCATATTTATTTAAAAGAAAGGTAACTTCTTATATTTCTGTAACACTAAAACCCATGAAGGTAATTGGGTTCATTAAATCGTATGGGTGGTTCTGTATCTAAGCCGAAGTTGTACAAGTAGATGCTTTGGCCGAGTACACCCTTAATCCTCCCTAATCGAGGATGTCATCACTTTTATGATCGATGCTTCTACATGCTGATATATTTCCAAATGTAGCACTCTAAAACCTGTTAAACTATGGTAGTAGTAAACAAGACAAACTATACCATTAGTTCGACGAAGGGTCTTGTGTTCTTAATATTTTTATTAACACATTTTCTTTAAAAAGAATTTCTAATCTTATGGAATGCTAAGCATCATGTGTGGTGTAGTAACCATCTATGCCCATGATCGCTAGGTCGCAGCACAACAGGTAGTCTATGGGTTTTTTAGAGGAAGTAAAAAACCCTTAGTTATGACGTCCTTCGAAGGAGATGTAATATGGAGTCCTGAGCCTGTGAGGTAACAGATATTCGTTAAAAATCACTATCTTAATTAAATAAGGACAGGAAAAATTTAGATCTCCCACTGTAGCACCGTCCGATTAGCAGTATAAAGTTACGTTATAACAAAAAAAAATACATTATACGGACTGTAATTAAACAATACTGTCCGGCCATAGATTAATTAAGTGTAAAATGTAAGAATTTAAAAAGAAAATAGAAATAAACAAGGAATAAAATGTCAAATTTTGTTATAGAATATATATATATATTTTTATTTTTATTTTTTTTTACTACTTAACGCTAGTATCATAACTTTGTAGGTGATAAAATCTTATGTTGGTATTCTTTAAAATTTGCTGACCCTTAGTGTGGACAGTTGTAGAAGTAATGGCACCTATAAAGGTCCTACATATTTTATAAGAAGAGTCCAAGTTCTACAGGAAAGGAAACGAACTGTCCTATAAAGTTTAACACTATACAGACCTTGCCCTTGTATATCTGACAGTTTACATTAAGTTATTTTAAAATAAATAATTGCCTATTAGGAGAGCTCAGTGTAATCAAGTAGCTCAGTGTGTTGAGCGCTGAGCGGCTGTGCTGGCGGACCAGGGTTCAAATCCAGCTGTGGTAAATAAACTATTTAGTCTGTTAACAGTCACGAGTGTAGATTCTATGGGATATGCAGACCCTCTCGTGGCTCATACATCCTCTATAGAAGTGGGAGTCGTTCCCTTTTACAATTTTTCCATTGTGTTAGATACTGAAGGCATCTTAACCATTGTGCAATAGATTGGTTAAAACATTAAAAATAATATGAAGTATTTATAGATTGGATTTATATATTTTATGGAGGATTAAATAATATAGGAGGTCAGATTAATTTCTCAAATAATAACAAACTATTAATTAGAAACTATATATTAATTATTTCCATCCATATTGCAAGTCTTCATCAGGGCTTAGGTGCCACAAGGGTGTATTAATATTGCTGATTTTTAATATCTCCCACGTGCTTCCTTTCAAAGGGCAAAGATCTTTACTTGCAACTCCTCATTAATTAATTGCATTAATTTTATTATGAGGAAGATTTTAAAAATAATAATTCTCACTCAACAAATTAGGAAACTTTGGCGAGAGATGAAGACGAAGAGGCTATTCGAGATAAAAAAGGAGTAAAAAATAACTCAAGAAACTTTCTGAAGAGTTGATTAAAAAAAGCTTTTTGGCCCGGAATTCCCCTGTACTCCTTCATCATCGTCAAAGAATGCAGGGGGGAGGATGGGTCGAAATCCCCAGTATTTGAGCCTTCTAGGATTTCTCAGAGTCTGTGCTAGGTACAAATTTATATAATTAAAAAATAGCTTTTATTATTAAGAATTGTAAGTATAAAGTGTCACTTACTTGAAACCCATATGTATATATTGATATTGTAAGCGCTATATATCGCAAAATAATATAAAAAATAAAATATTTTAGTCTATGGGACACCCCCATTTCATTAGATTGTGATACCCTTTGCCCAAATTGCAATGAGATATGCTATGTCATAAAAAATTTAGTTTAACTGATGAACATATTATCCATATGATCAATCTTATGTTACATAATTGGCCAAAACTTGCACTACAATGGAGCACAAATTGAAATGCTGGGATGAAGGCTTAATATATATATGTATATATATATATATATATATATATATATATATATATATATATATATATATCTATGTATATATATATTATTTCTTGCTAACACTATAAAAAATGCAGGTAATAGAAAGCAATAATTCAACCTAAACTCATTGCAAATTGTAAAACTGTAATTTGCAGGAAACATGTACCTATTCTTTAGTTCGGTATTGTATTATTTTTTTTTAAATTGTGCGAGCAAAAAAAAGTCTTCAATCCAGTATTTCAAGTCTTCATCCCAGCATTTCAATTAGTACCATAAGTTTAGTGTATCTTTTCCGCTTTATATGATACATAAAAAGAGTGTCTCAGTGGTAGAGCGTTGGGTTGCCGTGCCGAAGACTTTGGGCTCAAATCCGGGTGTGACAGATTTTATGTAATCTGTAATTGTAAATGATTTTATGTAATAAAACAGCCGATGAATGATCCTACGGGATCTGGGACTCGACCAGTATCTAGAAAGTGGATACCAAGAATAGGGGGAATATCTGGATGTTGAACGTAATCTAGAACAAATCACCGCCCTCCACAACCGTTGTTCGAGAACAGTCACTACCTCTTACTGAATCGAATTTTCTTCATGGATTGTAGTGGTGCAGGTTTTTTTTTTATACATAATGAAATATATATTCATTATTGAAACTCATTTTTTTACGACCAAGAATATCTAACATTAACAGTTCAAACAGACGCCTCAACCATAGACGGTCATGCAGTACTTATGGAGTTATACTGGTTGATGTATTTTTGAACTTTTACGTTTGATCATAGTTCGTGTGAATTTTCGAATTGGCGAAATATTAACTTATTATTAATTTTTTGGTGTTTTTCCAATTGCATTATGATAATTATTTTCCTCTCTTCTACTGCTTCAATTAAACTTATTCGAGCATACTTCTCTCTAAGAAAAAAATATATTGCACTTATTTTCTCACTTATTGAAGAATAAAATTTTACTGTAAATCAATACAAATTTCAATAAAGGTCTTTTTATACCTAACAATACATTGACAGTCGTGAATCAACTGTTAATCACACTGGATATTAACAGTTAAAAATATATTATTCATAATAACTGTGCAAGGCGCATTAAATCTTAATGTTTTTATATGAGATCGTATATCAAAAAAATAACCCAACATATTTTTTATAAATATTTTTATTTTGAAGAGAAAAGACGCCCAGAGCCGGGATTCAAACCTGGGTCTTCCACATTTCCGTTGTGGTGTTCTACCAACTGCGCTATCCTGGTTCGTAACTCGGTAAGGCGTATCCATTCTCTTCACTGATCCCATATCCCCGTGTTCTCACAATTTGCGATGTATACAAGGGGAAGATTGTTCATTGAACATTACTTGTAATCAGGATCTTGTTGACTTGCGTCATATATATTATTACAATATTTTCTATTTTATTTTTTATTAATTGTTATAATTTTAAATTTTTTTTTATTTTGAAGAGAAACAATATGCCCAGGCATATGGATCATATGGCCAAGATTCGAATCTGGGTCTCACACCTTTTATTAATTATAACAATTAATTACGAAAAAAATTATAATAATTTTGTATGTAAATTTTTTTTATTGAGTAGTAGGGGCATTGGCCCTAAATGCCCCTTGCACTGTTACTATGAATAATATATTTTTAACTGTAAATATCCAGTGTGCTTAACAGTTGATTGGCCCGTCAGGCATGAGGTAGGTAATCAACGCTTGACATTTCAATCCTCTCCTGATCGTTGGCCGAGGAATTTAATCAAGATTCTGGGAAGGAAAGGAAGGTAAATAGCGGGCTAGGTTCCTCAACATATTACGTTTGTCCCAACTTAGACCACCATCTATTTGGTTTTGTCGATCCCACCGCCAGCGAATTTTAGAGTAAGTTGTCTATTCATTTAACGTAATGTTATACTGATGTGGCCAATCCGCCATGCTACATCAGTAGTCCTGAATTTCGAGTGTCCACATATAATTAGGATATGGAAGTTTAGTGAGTACCACAGCCTCCATTTTACGTCTTCTCCAATGGAAGGCATACCAAAGGATTTCATTTAACCATTACACCACAAGAGATCCCTATCGAATTTCAGCTACTTCATACATCGTTTGAGAACATCATCATACTGTAAGCCCATGACTACTTTTTTTCATAACTTTCATCAGTTGTTCCTTATGATCCTTAATACCGTAGATGTAACCAATGCCTGAAGACTCAATAACCTGGGGTGTTTTTATAATAAAAAAAGTTATATTATAATAAATAATAAAAATTTATTTGTGTCCTCTTCTTTCGTAAAATTCCACTTAGAAAAATATGTAGAAACTTGGGTAGAGAAATCTTTTATCAAAGACACTCCTTACTAAAAGTTTAAATTAAATTTTAATTATAACTTTGGGAAAACCTCCATTGAACTATCTTTTGTACAGTTTATTAATATTTTAAATTATGCATAGTTGTACCCGTTTATTAGAATAGAATAGAATGGAAAAACAAACTTTATTCTGGGACCAAGTTCCATAAGAATAACAAACATGAACAAATATATAAACATAATACCTATCTGGCCAGAAGGCTACATAATAATTCAAATCATGAAATATTTAAAAGTGACAAAAACATAAGAAAAAGAAAAATTGAATAAATGAAAGAAGAAATGAAATAACTAAAAAGTACGAAACAACAGGATTTAACCAATTGTAGAGAATAAATATATAAATAACTACTGTAACCAAATAAAATAAATGATTGGATACCATGCGATAAAGTCTATACATAGTCTATATCTTCTTTGAAAAAAATAAACGAAAAAACGCGTAAGCAACGAAATCAATTATTCAATACTGATTTATTTAAGAAAATTATTGACCTGCTTAGAGATCATCTTTTTGGGAGGTCAGGAGATGTTGGAAAAGCAAGGATTTAAATGAAGGCAGTGAAGAAGCATGGCGGTTAACAGGAGCAAATGAGGACCAAAAGTAACATTTTGCGTTGGTATTTACCAAAAAAGTCTTAATTTATTTCCTATATATTTTTGCTTTCTGTTATCCGACTTAATCCACATAATGCTCTGTGATCAAATCCTTTTTATGTGACATAATGTTATATCTAAAGCATTAATTACTATCCCGTGTATGCCGGATTTGTTCTCATATAATTATTTAAAAGTGTGAAGGGAAGATGCCAAATCTGAGTTTTTGAGGTCCTTCCATATATCTAAATTTTAATTGTAATGCTAAATTAAAACGACTTTTTTTTCGCTTTTCCATGATTGGGCAGCAAAATTACAAGCGAGAGGAACAGTTTTTTTTCTATTATACGAATTTTTCTTTCAAAGAAGACGCAAATTGTTTTTTTTTTTCTATCCCTCATATTTAGTACAGGCGAAGGTCTTCTTTTCCGATACTCCGAAGCCCGGGGTAAATAACTAGGCGTGAAAAAGAGGATTCAAAGATATTTGTTGGCGATCCCGCGCCTTAGCAAGAATTCTGGGGTTCGTTTCAGTTGAGAAGGAAAGTAATTTTACTAAATTATATTCATTTAAGTCATATCAAAGTTAAAGAGGTTTCTGAAATAATTGAATTTTTCAAGCGAAAAATTAATGATTCAAATAATATATATTGTTGGTCAGCCGTTCACCCAGCCGCCTCTCCCAGTTGCCCTAAAGATGGCCTACATGGTAGGTCGAAACGTCGGCACTAATTAAATATAAGTCTTGTACTTATTTGGTGTTTTTTTGACTGCACCAACTATCTCCGTTCTCCAATATTTATTATAAAAATACTAAATGACAGTAATCAGTTTTGAAAAAGTCCAATATGTTTTCCGTTTTATTCAAAATTTTTATATCACATAAGCGTTAGAAGTTTTACTCATTATTCAAGATCGAAAATATTACTTCATATTTTATATTGTTCCTACTATTAACATATTAGGGAGGTGGTTAGTTGAGTGGTTCAGTCCTGAGTTGCTGTGGCTAGTGTCCCGGCTCAATTAAATCTGTTGAGAGCCACGGATGTAGCCTGTGGGATCTGAAATCTCTCTAGAGGCTCAATCTAGCGGTTGAGCGTCATCTCGTACAAATGACCTCCCTGCGCCGTTGTTGTACCGTTTTTTTTTTTTTTTGGTTGTTTGTTTTTATCATTATACATATTATTTATTAAGGCTTAAGGTAATTTATTTGGAATCCTCTTAACAAGCATTTTAAGGCTCTTTTCAGCTATCAATCTTCTGTATTAATATATTTGGTGAAGAAGCCATAAATCCTCTGGTTTCTTGATGGTTTTTCCTCTTATACTTGACTTTCATTTTTTTTTTTTGTTCATGTCTTCTGTTTTTGAGATTGATTTTATTTTTATTTATTTTCATTTTTACTTTTTTAAATGGTTAATGGGTTTTCTATTAATTTATTTATCAGCTCTTTTAATTTCACCTTTTCCAGCTGTTATCCTGTAACCTTTCTTATGATTCAGTCTGGTTGAAACTGCGCCTTGCTGAAGTTGGGAAATATTCTCTTGTTGTACTATCTTTCTTTCTTTATATAGTCTCTACCATGTACTGAAAGAGATCCTTCATAGGTTGTAGAGGTACAGGATTTTTTATATCTTTATACGGAGAGTTGTGTAACTCATTGATGAGAGCATGGAGTTAGATGAGGGTCCTGAGTTCATATTCGGTTATTCTAGACATATTATTTAATCTGCTAACAGTAAAAAATAATTTATTGTTAAATGATTTAACTTTTTATTTACTGACCGACTGACCGAGAAGCGAACCAGCATGGCTTAGATGGTTAAAGCACCACCACGGACAGGTGAGAGACCCGGGTTCGAATCCCGGTCCTGGTCATATCTTTTTTTTTCAAATAAAATATGTTAAAAAATAACTAGATGCAGTACAGTTTCCACATCCACGGCGAAATCTTTTTTATTTTCCTCGTTCCTCCGTCAAGTTGCTATTTTCATCTTTTTGCTTATTTTTACCTATGGATATACAAACTATCTTACCCTGACACAAGACACGTGATTTATTAACAACAGTAACTTTATTAATTATTTATCATAAAAAATAATGCAGCTGGTGTTTTTTTTTCTAATGTGAGTGCATTAAATATACCTACCTATTATTTAAATTATGAAATATAAATTTTTAAATTAATTAATGATTAATAGCATGATTAAATTACATTTTACGCAAATGGTAATTTTTTTGTTAATTAATTAAATTAAATTTCTGAAATTATTCAAGATATTGTTACTCTATAATATGATTATACGATATAGCAACATAAAGCTAGAGACATAATATAAGATAAGGAAATTCAAGAGAGGGAATAGCTTTGTGCCATTGTCGTCAATAAGTTAGGTCCAAGTTAGAGCTTCTAGTTTCCTCAATATTCTATAGTTGTTGTTTCACGATCTGCATTCATTATAATTAACTAATTTATTAACTTGAAATATTTCGCACTTACTTAAATAGCGCTTACTTCTTACATTTCTTACATCTTAAATAGCGCTCATAAGTGCTTCAAATCCACAAGCAGAGTAGCCAAGTGTGTATATACTTTGTTACTGAGCTGAAGAACTGCCTTAAATAGACCCAGTGGGATCGATAGCCTCCGGTGGCTCATCCAGCTTTTATAAAGTGGTTCCTTTAAATGGGAAAAATCTGGCGATCGAGCGGGATCTCGGTCAAATCTTCTCCATGCACAACTATTGGCTTAAAAACAGTACAGTTTCTATGAATTGAATCCAAGATCCTTCATAGGTTGTTTATAGTGGTACCTACAGGTATATCGTGGTCAAAGTTAGGGTATGATCGAGAACACATAGGGAAACTGGGTGAAGAAATACACCCCAAAACATTTATCTATCAACAATCAAACGCTAGTATATTGAAATAAAAATTACATTCAGCATAGTGAAAATAAAACTCTAAGTCCAGTAAGTCCAGATAGTTGATTCTCAGGGTCTAATGATTGTCATGTATATGAGTCTTTTGTAGTTAATCGGGAGATTAGAGCGTTTGTCTAGTAAATGTTGAAGTAGCTAGAAACATCGTGCTGCTCCTTGTTGTTTCAGTCTAGTATGAGGATTCCATGTTAATCTTTTGTCTAGGTGTAGTCCTAAGTACCGGACCTGTTCTGCAGGAATCAGTGTGGTGCTATTAAGGTGCGTTTACACGTGAGAGGAACTCGCCGAGAGTGCTCTCGAGCTCTTTACACGGGAGAGTGGATTTCACCCTAGTCCACTCTCGGAGAGCTACTCGCAATGGCAACTCTCGAGAGTCCCTTCAGACGGTTTACACGGGCGATTTCTATTAGTTCTGAGAGTAACTTCTAATTGTAAATTTCGTGATTCCAGTTCAGTTCTAACAGTTCTGGAGTTATTTCTACTAAACATATACATTATTTGATGTCTTCAAGAAAAAGAGAAATAGCAGCGGCTTTGACGATTTTGTGTATGTCAATGAAAAACGAATTAAGGAGAAAAAAAATGGGCCAGGTCTTCGGTACAAAGACGGAATGATTTAGTTTTAGGCGCTTACCACACATTACACATTGACCCGGGAATTGGAACTAGAAGACACCCAGCAATTTAGAATATAGTTGATTTTAAAATGTACAATTTTTATTGTTTGTCTGAAATAAACTTACCTGATTTCTCAAATTGTGAATTTTTTTCCCATTGCATTTGTATCAAAATTTGTTCAAGAATTGTATTTTTTTTAACTCTATTTTTGTAGTATCTCGTATCTCGCTCCTTAATGTCCCAAAGGATTGGGTGAGACTCGTCGTATTCTTCGATGAGCCTGCAAACTTCCTCGTGCGTCCATTTTTTTGGTAAAGACATTCTTGAGAGTACCCTCGGGAAGTCAAACTGGAATTGAATGTCTGAGAGTAACACTCAGAAGCGTTTACACCTCCTACTGTGACGAAAGAGGGGGAACTCTCGGCGAGTTCTTCCTCTACTTTCGGTGAGAACTATCAGGACCCTTTACACTTGCGAGTTTTAATCTCGAGAGTAAACCAGCTACTCTCGATAGTTAAAAATTCGCACGTGTGCACGCACCTTTAAACGAAACTGAAGGTCAAGAAGTCATTGGTTTACGATGGAGGATAAAAGTGATTTGTGGGATTTTATTTTAACCTTCCAGTTTTGACACCATTTTTCTAAGTCAGTGATATGGGATTGAAGAGTATAGGATGCTGTAACTGGATCAGTGTTGGCTGATAATAGACATATGCCATCCGCATAAGTAGTAAGGATAGTATTAGGATGAGTTGGGATGTCAGCTGTATAAACTGTATAGAGAATTGGTCCGAGGATACTGCCTTGAGGAACACCAGCAGATTGAGAAAAGCGGGATGAAAATACATTATTGTGATTTACTTTGAACGACCTGTTAGTGAGATAGGATTGAATAGTGAGAAAATATGTAGGAGGTAGGAATTGGCGGAGTTTGTAATGCAATCCTGGGTTCCAGACCCACATTAAAGCTTAACCATAATTTCCGTGAAAGGTCATGTGGTCGATACAAATGCTAAGTGTCGAATCTAAAAAAAAATTGTCAGGTTCATTCGAAATCAGTGTGTTTCGTCATACCTATTTTACCAGTCATTGTACTTTGCTTATGTGCTTTATAAACGGCACTGCGTGAAAAGCAAACATTTTCACGTTCTTGTGAATATCAATGCATACTTTGCATTTGTATTGCTATTATAATATCTTAAATGGAAGGGTTTCTGGGTCCGTTCCTCGGAATTCTATCACATGCGAAGTTTATATTTCAATTATATCTTAAAATTTAATCGCGATTTGAATAGAGGTTTTCATGAAATCATATAGCTTCAATGAGTGAGCCATTAATTTTAGAGGAAAGGCTTAGAACCTTCGGAATCTTCACTTCTTTTATTTATATGTAATATTAAACGGTAGTTCAAAACAGTAAAGTTTATTGACTTATTTTGTCTACTGGAGATAGTTGGTTGACTCAGGATTTAGAAGTTCTCCCGTAATAATTCCTGAAAACTAATAAATAATTAGGAATATATTCTCTAGTATGTTTATATAAGATATGATTTGATTACACTTACCAATCTTCGGACGAACTCTGGCCTTAATGTCCTCACTACTCCTAAACTACTTTTCCAATAGTCCTATAATTTTATGAGTTAAGACAACATAGAGATCCAAACATACATGTTATAAAATAGGTAAAAAATGATCTACCCTAAATTTATTTTTTTATTTTTTCACATTCTGCAAAATTTTATTTACAAAAAATACATGCAAATGCTTTTATATAAACAAAAGCATTCTGTTATCTTTCGGTTTTTTAAGGCGTTACAATGGGTTGATTCCGCTGAAGGCGGTTTTTACCCGAATCGGCTCAAGGCCGCTGACGTTATACAATACAAAACTTTTGCCGTAAGTAAATCCTATGTACTCTCTTTTTTGTTGGTTTTTTTAAGTTTTAACAACAACAAAAACATATTAATCAGTAAGCGTTGTAATGTGAACTCATTTTCATTGTAAGGGATTATCCCACCAATGTACTAAAATTTGTAGATATTTTAAAATTAAATAAAACAAAATATTTAAAAAAAATAACAATACAAAACAGGGAGGGACCGTTTAGCAGGATCAAGAATCCCTAAATTTATCTTTATCATATCGGTTATTAATATACTTTATTAGCAAATCTTATCGGGAACATAATAAAAAATAAAATAAACTAACGGAACCTAAACGCGCTACTCAGTTGTAAATAATATTGTTGGGAGCTAAACTACAAAACCTCATGTAAATTATACATAAACGTACACGAATGTAACTGTTAGGTATTACAAGCACTTAAGAGTTCACTTCCACATTCATAGCGAAATCTTTTTTATTTTCCTCGTTCCTCCGTCAGTGTGTATTTGTGTTAAAAAAATAATTGTCCAGGTATCTCCATACACAACGAAACTCAATACTAGATCCTAACTATTAAATATTGCAAGAGGAACGATATGCTCGTTTTGTTGAAGAGTACTTTTAGTTATGTTATGTATAAACGAAATATCAACTTGAATATTTTTACTTTGTTATTTATGTGGCATTATGCGATGCTAAACAAAGAGTAAAAAAAACAACACAAAAAAACTGTACCACTGCAGCCAATGAAGGGTCTTGGGTTCAGTACAAGGACTTTAGAGACTGCACTATTTCTAGGGCGACGGTTGTGTAAGGAAGTGATTTATCCGACAGAGTACCAACGTTATAGAGTCTGGCGGAGGGATATCTGATTGAGAGAGATGCACCACCAAAGTGTGACAATTGTAGGCTGCAATTAACTATCACCATATTTGTATGGCTTGGGAATTAATAGAAAAACCCCAACTGTCCTGGATGATAACAGCACAAATATAGATAAAATACTGTGTATAATAATATGTTCAAGAAGGAGGATGCTGATGACCATAGATGTGCGTCCTTAAACATTAAAATCTACCTACCCACATTATAGAGGCTGGGTGAGCCCCAGGAGGGTCTACAGATTCCAAAGAGTACATCCAAGATGTTAACAGATTAACAATAATTTATCAGTAAACGTTATAATTATGATAATATTATTATATGACTATGTGATATGTGATAATTGTTATATAAAACTTATTTGAACCGGAACCTTTAACACAGCAAAACAGCGCTCTAGACACTGTGCTGCTCCGCTTCTATATTATATTATGCTAAATATACCAAATTCTTCAAATTTTATGAGTCTATAAACATTTTACTGTCTTTTACTATAAGCAAGTATTGAAACCGATATCCATTTTGACTGACTAAATCCATTTTGGCTACCGCAAAATCGTTCGATCATCTCTCAAAATTTACGACATTTTAATGGGAAAGAAGGAAAGAATAGTATAATTTAAACAGAAATAGCATAAAAAAATACTTAAATCAACATAGCTTTTTTTTATTATTTAGCAATATTTAATTAATTGAAATAATATATTTAATTTTAGATATAGCTGATAAACCGGAAATAATATTTTACGTGTGATTCTAAACTTCGTTTTACTTCCCGTCACATGGTTAAAGGAATCGTGATAAAAATCCCATATCCATATCTGTCTTTAGTAACCGTACCTAATATTTTTTTAATATATTTTGCTGTCTGAAAGATCAGATATTTTAATATATTAATCATGCTCACATAAAGTTAACCATCTACCATTACCCAACTGAATCAAGGCTGTCATTTTTTTATTTTTTTTTTACAAAAAATGTGAACAAACGACCGTTACATAGCCAGTTAACTGCCAAATTCCGGTTTTAGGGCCATTTAACAAAATAGAAATGAATTATGAAGTAACATTCTATTGTGTTGGAATTGTATATAAGGCTACATCGCTTTCTCATGTGTCAGTCTTGCTTCAACAACATGAAGACAGCTTTGATCGTCTGTGCTATCGCAGTAGTTCTGGTAACTTTTTCTTTAATTTCTTTAAAAATTATTTTTAAATAATATGTATACCTCTCTATTGTTTAAGAACGTTTTAATCATAATCAACATGCGACATTTTATTTTATTTCGAATGTCTTCAATATTTTACGACTTATTTTTAATATTCAACCTCAAATCGCTCCTTTAAAATAACAACCTAATTCAAAAATTGGCATTTTTGAGTTAAGCCTCGAGTAGAAAATGTATTGGTTGAAGCTTTTTAATTCAGGAACGACATTTCCGATATTCCTCTTCCAACATGTTTTTTTTTTTAATAAAGTCATATTTTAAGTTGTATCATTTTTGAACTTGAAGTTTTATGGGAATAATGGCATAATTTAACTATTAATTTAGTTGGATACTTTGTATGCAATATTTAGGTTGTACTTTGTTGGGTGCACTCAAGCCTGGATTTTGTTTTATTTCTCTGACCATCCATGTTTCATTTATTTCACTTAAAATTTTTCTCGCACTTTTAATTTTTTTTTGCCATGCAGTTTTCATTTATTAATAAATGAAACTGCATGGCAAAAAAACTATATGCCACTATATGCCGAACGAACAGCTTTTTAAAAATAATTTTGGCTATTTCATTCAGAAATTTCTTATCATTAAATTATTGAATGACCAACTCAAGTTCTTTAAACGTTTTGTGTACAACCATTATTGAAAAAAGTTCCAAAATGCGGTAGATTTTTGGGAAATGACTTTGGAAAGAACCTGGGACTTTTGACACAACAGTTTCACTAAAGGAAAATAGTTTAAGGTAAACAAATATTGGGGGAAAAAACTTTATGTTTATCATTAAATTCTTGTTTATTTTTATGTTTATTCACAAAGTACAAATTTCTATAATGTTTTTGTGGTTACAATAAATTATTGTTTTTAATTTAAGGAAGAAATAGTTGGGGGTGCAGTCAAAGAAAACACCAAAATAAGCAAAACTTATTTATTATGTGCCGACGTTTCGGCCTACAATGTAGGCCATCTTCAGGGCTAAGAGAGAGAAACAAACAAAAATATATAAAAACGTAGCAGTAACAAGAATATATAAAAAGTGGTACAGTAGTGAAAAAAAAAACTCAACTACAATTTTTTCACTCCTGTACCACTTTTTATATATTCTTGTTACTGCTACGTTTTTATATATTTTTGTTTGTTTCTCTCTCTTAGCCCTGAAGATGGCCTACATTGTAGGCCGAAACGTCGGCACATAATAAATAAGTTTTGCTTATTTTGGTGTTTTCTTTGACTGCACCCCCAACTATTTCTTCCTTAAATTAGAAGATACAGTCGACCAATTCTTCTCTAATATTGTTTTTAATGTAATATAAGTTGAACTATTCATTTATTCAAAGATTCCTATTAATATCGAGATATATCATTTTGACTGTGAGCTGCTTCATATCAATATTCACAATCCTAATCTGAAGTCAGATTGGTGATCTGAATGCAGTCATTTTATGGAGCAGCATGAAGAGACCACAAAGAGTCCTGAAATGTCCAAAAACTGTTGTATATAACTTATATTAAAAAATGCTCTCAAATACTATCTGTTATCATACAATTTCACTTTAAAGTTCATTTAACATGTTATACTTAAAACACCAAAGTTCAATACTTAAAATATTAATAATTTTTGAGGCCCTAAATTTGATATTGATATTGAATGTACTTGGAGAGTTAAAATTAATTCAGTTGTATTAAAATTTTAGATTACTTGTTACAAGACAGACTACACTTGGAATTGAAACCAATATTTGTTTTTTCTATACTATAATTTGCATAAGTATTATTTAAGAAAGTAATAATAAGATTCAAACATTTTTTTTAAAATTTCAAATAAGTCAAGACTAACTTTTTATTTGTGCCGACGTTTGACCTACTTTGTAGGTCATCTTCAGGGCCAATAGGAGAGGTGGCTGGGTGAACTGGGTAACTGTCTATTTTTATTTCGAATACAAATTTTTATTTCCAATAACTGACTATTTTTATTTCAAACACAAATTTTTATTTCGAATAACTGACTAGTTTTAGGTCGGAAAGTCGGCACAAATTATTTAACTTATTTTTTAAGTCTTGACTTAATAGATGATTTTTTTTACTGCGCCCCTCCCTCCCCTCCCCAACTATCTCCATCTTCCATTATATCATACAGTCAACTATTTTCCTCTCTAACATTTTTTAAATTTCACTCACTATAAATATTTATTTTTATAATGATGTTCTATCATTTCCTTTATATTCTAAGGCAATGGCAGAGAGTCAGAACGGTCCACCAAGTGGCACTCCACCCAATGGCACGCCACCCAAAGGATGTCCTCCAGGCTCTGATGGTACAGGCACAGCACCACCTGGCGCACCACCACTACCTCCACACTGCAAGCAAGGCGGAACCTCATCTGAAGGTAATAATTTTAATATATTATTGCTTTGAAGTAACAGATATTTATTATTTATTATTAATTATTTTTTCTGGTAAAATGGAAATGAGTGAATTCTAGTGTGGAAATTTGATCCAAGATTCATAGCAGGCCATGTTCATTCATTAGCAAAGTAACAAACATTTTTCAATAAACTTCATTGAGCTTTTCTTGTTAATTTAATTTGCAGGGTGTTATATCAGAATTTAATTTAAATCTTCAATAACGTCAAAATATATATTTATTTTTATATCAATTGTATAGGATTAATTTATTTCATAAGCAGTGAATTGATAATGTTTAATTAACAAAATTAAAGCACATCTCCTAAATTTTATTTAAATATTAAAATATGAATGCAAGATGACCACAATCGCAGAGCCAAAGTTGTAGATGGTCTATAGCATCAGTGGGGAAAAAAAAATAAATTGAAAAATATATATATACCAGAATTGAGTTTAATTTATAATATAGAAAGCAATATTTATTCTCTTTATTGAAAAGTAATGCTTACAAAATAATTTATTTTCTTTAATCTATAAAAAAAGACACCACAAAGATTCATGTAAATATTCTTCTTTTTTTAATAAAAATAAAATTATAAGATAAAAAATTAGAACTGTGTTTAAGGTTAAGAGAAATGAAAGATAAGCAGAAAACAAATATACTGAAAATTCAGAAGCGATTCCTTGATGAAGATAATACCTAAAAAGAAAATCAAGATTTTACCATGTTAATTAAAAGCACCTCATAATTCTGATGAAAATTGTTTGATTCATGTGTGAATGTTTTTTTTATTTCATGTAATAAACTTACGAAATGATATAATTCAACAAGGAAATCACTGTTAGACAACAGAAAACAATGAAAAGTATACTTGCTAACTTGTCGGTGAATTGAAATATAGTGTAATATGGGAATAATGTAAACACATTGAAGTTTTAATGTTATGTAACAAACTTTAATATCATAAGAATAACAAAAAATAAAAAATTCAAAAGCTTTGTAGATAATTTTATTTCTTATTTTTGTTCGTCAATGTTGGTATTGATATAGCATAATGGCCATAACCAACTTCGAGACATAATATTTTGAGATGTTGAATTTTCTGATCTCATTTTGTTTAAACAAAAGATCCTAGAAATATTTCTTAGTTAGTTCAGGTTTAATTAAAGCTTCAAAAGATTCAAGTATTTTGGTACTTTATTCTCAAGTTTTAGTTCTTTATTCTTAATTATATTCACTAATAACTTATTTTGTTTAATTATTCTAAATAATTAATTATGTATTTATATTTTCAGATCAGTCTACCACCACAAGATAAATCAAAACGTTGGATACAATCGCTAATGAAAAAGCAATGCTTCACTGAAAATCAATAAAATAAATACTGAAAATGTATAAATATATTTTGTTGTTTGAAAATATTTATGAAATTTATTCTGTGTATCTAATGTTTACTTACTATTGAATTTTTCCCCTAAGATGGGATTTCAGAACAGAATTGAGTAACTAATTCTCTGGGCATATCCTGGGAACTAATAATTTAGATCAACAGATATTTCAAAAGTAAATACATTTCTCATACTGAAAAAATGTTTATTGCATGCAGAAAATAGTCGTTAACAGGAAATATTACTTTTTCAAAAAAAGGTAGATATCCAACCTAATATTTATGGTTATATCAATACAAAATGATATATACAATTAATTACTCAAATTTTATTTTTCTGATTACTAATTTTAATTTCTAATAATCACTTTTTTAATTAGTGAAAAAGTTGTGCATTATTAGAAGTTGTAATTGGTAAGTCTTATTTTTAGCAAGAGCATTAAAACCATGATAGAGACAAATGAAAAGTTGCTTAAAAAAAAATCTAAGTTGCGATTTCAAGTTGAAAAATCATCTTTTCTTATTCTTTATCACAGAATTAGGGTTGGAAATGAATATTTGTTTCTAACTAAGAAAATTGGGTAAAGAAATCTCCTTTTTAATAATAGTTTTAAAATCCGTCGATAGCTAGCAGCACCTCTAAGGGTAAAATTTTAGTTTGAGTTAGTCTTCGAGTTACTCTTTTCCGAGCTGAAAAAGTATGTTATTTTTTTCAAGAAAAATAAGATAATAGTTGTTTTTATGTCAATAAATACCGATATAGGATCTTATCCATGAAGATTTAGAACGGGCTATATCTGCTTCCCTTTCTTTCGATATGAAAATATTATTGGGTGATTTGAATGCTCAGGTTGGTAAAGAACCAGTATTTGCTCCTACTATAGGCAGACATAGCTTGCATGTGAAGGCCAATGAAAATTGAGAACGAATGATTGAGTTCGCTGTATCTAGATCACTAATTGTTATGAGTACTATATTTACTCACAAAGAAAAACAAACATGGATTTCACCAATTGGAGCAGCAATGCAAATCGATCACGTTCTGGTTTCTAGTAGACTTTTTAATGCAGTTAAAGATGTTAGATCTTATAGAGGACTAGACATCAATTCTGATCATTTTCTAGTAGTTTCGAAGACCTTATACGTAAGATAAGGAACAAGCTGCATATCGCCTGGAAAAGAGGAAAGTTAAAGGAGAAGGAAACAAGGTATACTTTCCTGAGAGATATTGAAAGAAGTGTAGGTAATATCACAGCTGTAATCGGAGGAAGAGATGTGAATAAGGGATGGGATTATCTAAGAAATGCTATATCTGTTGCAGCCGAACAACATTATACAGAGGGGTGGAAACAGAAAGGCAAAAAATCTGTGGTTTGACCTGGAGTGTGAAGAAGCGGTTAATGTGAGTAACGAAAAGAGCAGCTGATGGGAGAGCAGCAAAGAAATTATATTATGGAACCCCGATGGAGCCAGGTCACGTGGAAGACCGAAAGGAAGATGGAAGGATGCAGTGGCTGAGGACTTGAGGATGATTGGAGTGTCCAGCGGACTTGCTGCTGACCGAAATGAGTAGGTAAAGGCAGTTGAGAGGGCCAAGGGCAGCATCAGGCACCTGTCGAGCCGATAAATAAATAAATAAATACTGATATACACAGTTATTTACACACCTTTTATATTTTGGTTTAATAAGTAATTTATATTTTAAAAAATTTCTAAATTGATGAAAACAAGAGAGAAATATTAGTATTTGTAATTAGTAAATCTTATTTTAACAGTAAAAACCAAACTACAGGAGTCATCATGAAAATTAAAAATAAAAGGAATGAAACATGAAATTTCAAATTAAAGATAATTACTTTTCTCATATTTTTTAGTGAATTAATATTAGAAATGAATATTTGTTTTGAATAAAAAAAATATGTAAAGAAATATCATTTGTTATGATCATTAAATCACCAGAGAAAACAGGAAATTAAAATACAAAAGGAGTTAAAAACTCAATTTTAAGATGAAAATATTGTTATTATCATATTTATTAATGATATAGTGTTGAAAATAGTTTTCTGATTAATGATCACGTTTTCTTTAAATAACTATTTAAATGCATAAGAAATAAAGAAAGACTAGTAGTTATAATTAGTAAGTCTTATTTTTAATAAATACATTAAAAATCCTATTTGTTACTCAAATGGAGTAAGTCGTGAATCTATTTGATTTCATAACTTTTCTTTCTATTTTTCATTATTTTATATAAAATGCTATTTATATATATTATATATTTTTTAAATGCATTTTTAATAAAAAAAGCGAAAGCGTATTTATTTCATGTAGAATGTACTCGTTAACTAAAAGTATTTCTCTATAAAGGAAAAGTGGATATTCCGACCAAATCGTAGGTTTGGCATCAATAAACACCGAATTTTACGATTAATTACCTAAGATATAGTTTTCTGATTAATGATTACGTTTTCTTTAAATAACTATTTAAATGCATATGAAATAAAGAAATACTAGTAGTTGTAATTAGTAAGTCTTATTTTTAATAAATTCATTAAAAATCCTATTAGTTTTCTTCTTTATTGTAGAATTCAAGTTGAAAATGAATATTTGATCTTAATTATAACAAAATATAGAAAGAAATCATATTTTTAATAATAGTTTCAATATCCGTCGAAAGATAGCAGCACCTAACAAGGGCTAAAATTTTAGTTCATACGAGCCATCAAGAGATGGCAGCACCGTCCATTTTACTCGTTTCCTAGCTGAAAAACACGATTTCGTATCAGGGTAGTAGGAGTTCACAGGAGCTCACTTATTCGGTACCGGGTTAACTAGTGCTGCCATCTCTTGGTACTTACGTAAACTACGAATATTACCATGCTCGGGAGGTGCTGCTATCTGACGCCAAATACTGCAACTACCATCTCAAATGGAGTAAGTCTTGAATCTATTTGATTTCATTACTTTTCTTTATATTTTTCTTTATTTTATCTAAAATGCTATTTTTTAAATGCATTTTTAATAAAAAAAGCGAAAGCGTATTTATTTCATGTAGAATGTACTCGTTAACTAAAAGTATTTCTCTATAAAGGAAAAGTGGATATTCCGACCAAATCGTAGGTTTGGCATCAATAAACACCGGATTTTACGATTAATTACCTAAGATATAGTTTTCTGATTAATGATTACGTTTTCTTTAAATAACTATTTAAATGCATATGAAATAAAGAAATACTAGTAATTGTAATTAGTAAGTCTTATTTTTAATAAATTCATTAAAAATCCTATTAATTTTCTTCTTTATTGTAGAATTCAAGTTGAAAATGAATATTTGATCTTAATTATAACAAAATATGTAAAGAAATCATATTTTTAATAATAGTTTCAATATCCGTCGAAAGATAGCAGCACCTAACAAGGGCTAAAATTTTAGTTCATACGAGCCATCAAGAGATGGCAGCACCGTCCATTTTACTCGTTTCCTAGCTGAAAAACACGATTTCGTATCAGGATAGTAGGAGTTCACAGGAGCTCACTTATTCGGTACCGGGTTGACTAGTGCTGCCATCTCTTGGTACTTACGTAAACTACGAATATTACCATGCTCGGGAGGTGCTGCTATCTGACGCCAAATACTGCAACTACCATCTCAAATGGAATAAGTCGTGAATCTATTTGATTTCATTACTTTTCTTTATATTTTTCTTTATTTTATCTAAAATGCTATTTTTTAAATGCATTTTTAATAAAAAAAGCGAAAGCGTATTTATTTCATGTAGAATGTACTCGTTAACTAAAAGTATTTCTCTATAAAGGAAAAGTGGATATTCCGACCAAATCGTAGGTTTGGCATGAATAAACACCGAATTTTACGATTAATTACCTAAGATATAGTTTTCTGATTAATGATTAGGTTTTCTTTAAATAACTATTTAAATGCATATGAAATAAAGAAATACTAGTAGTTGTAATTAGTAAGTCTTATTTTTAATAAATTCATTAAAAATCCTATTAGTTTTCTTCTTTATTGTAGAATTCAAGTTGAAAATGAATATTTGATCTTAATTATAACAAAATATAGAAAGAAATCATATTTTTAATAATAGTTTCAATATCCGTCGAAAGATAGCAGCACCTAACAAGGGCTAAAATTTTAGTTCATACGAGCCGTCAAGAGATGGCAGCACCGTCCATTTTACTTGTTTCCTAGCTGAAAAACACGATTTCGTATCAGGATAGTAGGAGTTCACAGGAGCTCACTTATTCGGTACCAGGTTGACTAGTGCTGCCATCTCTTGGTACTTACGTCAACTACGAATATTACCTTGCTCGGGAGGTGCTGCTATCTGACGCCAAATACTGCAACTACCATCTCAAATGGAGTACGTCGTAAACCGATTTGATTTCATTACTTTTCTTTATTTTATCTAAAATGCTATTTTTTAAATGCATTTTTAATAAAAAAAGCGAAAGTGTATTTATTTCATGTAGAATGTACTCGTTAACTGAAAGTATTTCTACGAATATTACCTTGCTCGGGAGGTGCTGCTATCTGACGCCAAATACTGCAACTACCATCTCAAATGGAATAAGTCGTGAATCTATTTGATTTCATTACTTTTCTTTATATTTTTCTTTATTTTTTCTAAAATGCTATTTTTTAAATGCATTTTTAATAAAAAAAGCGAAAGCGTATTTATTTCATGTAGAATGTACTCGTTAACTAAAAGTATTTCTCTATAAAGGAAAAGTGGATATTCCGACCAAATCGTAGGTTTGGCATCAATAAACACCGAATTTTACGATTAATTACCTAAGATATAGTTTTCTGATTAATGATTACGTTTTCTTTAAATAACTATTTAAATGCATATGAAATAAAGAAATACTAGTAGTTGTAATTAGTAAGTCTTATTTTTAATAAATTCATTAAAAATCCTATTAGTTTTCTTCTTTATTGTAGAATTCAAGTTGAAAATGAATATTTGATCTTAATTATAACAAAATATGTAAAGAAATCATATTTTTAATAATAGTTTCAATATCCGTCGAAAGATAGCAGCACCTAACAAGGGCTAAAATTTTAGTTCATACGAGCCGTCAAGAGATGGCAGCACCGTCCATTTTACTTGTTTCCTAGCTGAAAAACACGATTTCGTATCAGGATAGTAGGAGTTCACAGGAGCTCACTTATTCGGTACCAGGTTGACTAGTGCTGCCATCTCTTGGTACTTACGTCAACTACGAATATTACCTTGCTCGGGAGGTGCTGCTATCTGACGCCAAATACTGCAACTACCATCTCAAATGGAGTACGTCGTAAACCGATTTGATTTCATTACTTTTCTTTATTTTATCTAAAATGCTATTTTTTAAATGCATTTTTAATAAAAAAAGCGAAAGTGTATTTATTTCATGTAGAATATACTTGTTAACTGAAAGTATTTCTACGAATATTACCTTGCTCGGGAGGTGCTGCTATCTGACGCCAAATACTGCAACTACCATCTCAAATGGAATAAGTCGTGAATCTATTTGATTTCATTACTTTTCTTTATATTTTTCTTTATTTTATCTAAAATGCTATTTTTTAAATGCATTTTTAATAAAAAAAGCGAAAGCGTATTTATTTCATGTAGAATGTACTCGTTAACTAAAAGTATTTCTCTATAAAGGAAAAGTGGATATTCCGACCAAATCGTAGGTTTGGCATCAATAAACACCGAATTTTACGATTAATTACCTAAGATATAGTTTTCTGATTAATGATTACGTTTTCTTTAAATAACTATTTAAATGCATATGAAATAAAGAAATACTAGTAGTTGTAATTAGTAAGTCTTATTTTTAATAAATTCATTAAAAATCCTATTAGTTTTCTTCTTTATTGTAGAATTCAAGTTGAAAATGAATATTTGATCTTAATTATAACAAAATATAGAAAGAAATCATATTTTTAATAATAGTTTCAATATCCGTCGAAAGATAGCAGCACCTAACAAGGGCTAAAATTTTAGTTCATACGAGCCATCAAGAGATGGCAGCACCGTCCATTTTACTCGTTTCCTAGCTGAAAAACACGATTTCGTATCAGGGTAGTAGGAGTTCACAGGAGCTCACTTATTCGGTACCGGGTTAACTAGTGCTGCCATCTCTTGGTACTTACGTAAACTACGAATATTACCATGCTCGGGAGGTGCTGCTATCTGACGCCAAATACTGCAACTACCATCTCAAATGGAGTAAGTCTTGAATCTATTTGATTTCATTACTTTTCTTTATATTTTTCTTTATTTTATTTAAAATGCTATTTTTTAAATGCATTTTTAATAAAAAAAGCGAAAGCGTATTTATTTCATGTAGAATGTACTCGTTAACTAAAAGTATTTCTCTATAAAGGAAAAGTGGATATTCCGACCAAATCGTAGGTTTGGCATCAATAAACACCGGATTTTACGATTAATTACCTAAGATATAGTTTTCTGATTAATGATTACGTTTTCTTTAAATAACTATTTAAATGCATATGAAATAAAGAAATACTAGTAATTGTAATTAGTAAGTCTTATTTTTAATAAATTCATTAAAAATCCTATTAATTTTCTTCTTTATTGTAGAATTCAAGTTGAAAATGAATATTTGATCTTAATTATAACAAAATATGTAAAGAAATCATATTTTTAATAATAGTTTCAATATCCGTCGAAAGATAGCAGCACCTAACAAGGGCTAAAATTTTAGTTCATACGAGCCATCAAGAGATGGCAGCACCGTCCATTTTACTCGTTTCCTAGCTGAAAAACACGATTTCGTATCAGGATAGTAGGAGTTCACAGGAGCTCACTTATTCGGTACCGGGTTGACTAGTGCTGCCATCTCTTGGTACTTACGTAAACTACGAATATTACCATGCTCGGGAGGTGCTGCTATCTGACGCCAAATACTGCAACTACCATCTCAAATGGAATAAGTCGTGAATCTATTTGATTTCATTACTTTTCTTTATATTTTTCTTTATTTTTTCTAAAATGCTATTTTTTAAATGCATTTTTAATAAAAAAAGCGAAAGCGTATTTATTTCATGTAGAATGTACTCGTTAACTAAAAGTATTTCTCTATAAAGGAAAAGTGGATATTCCGACCAAATCGTAGGTTTGGCATCAATAAACACCGAATTTTACGATTAATTACCTAAGATATAGTTTTCTGATTAATGATTACGTTTTCTTTAAATAACTATTTAAATGCATATGAAATAAAGAAATACTAGTAGTTGTAATTAGTAAGTCTTATTTTTAATAAATTCATTAAAAATCCTATTAGTTTTCTTCTTTATTGTAGAATTCAAGTTAAAAATGAATATTTGATCTTAATTATAACAAAATATAGAAAGAAATCATATTTTTATTAATAGTTTCAATATCCGTCGAAAGATAGCAGCACCTAACAAGGGCTAAAATTTTAGTTCATACGAGCCGTCAAGAGATGGCAGCACCGTCCATTTTACTTGTTTCCTAGCTGAAAAACACGATTTCGTATCAGGATAGTAGGAGTTCACAGGAGCTCACTTATTCGGTACCAGGTTGACTAGTGCTGCCATCTCTTGGTACTTACGTCAACTACGAATATTACCTTGCTCGGGAGGTGCTGCTATCTGACGCCAAATACTGCAACTACCATCTCAAATGGAGTACGTCGTAAACCGATTTGATTTCATTACTTTTCTTTATTTTATCTAAAATGCTATTTTTTAAATGCATTTTTAATAAAAAAAGCGAAAGCGTATTTATTTCATGTAGAATGTACTCGTTAACTAAAAGTATTTCTCTATAAAGGAAAAGTGGATATTCCGACCAAATCGTAGGTTTGGCATCAATAAACACCGAATTTTACGATTAATTACCTCAGATATAGTTTTCTGATTAATGATTACGTTTTCTTTAAATAACTATTTAAATGCATATGAAATAAAGAAATACTAGTAGTTGTAATTAGTAAGTCTTATTTTTAATAAATTCATTAAAAATCCTATTAGTTTTCTTCTTTATTGTAGAATTCAAGTTGAAAATGAATATTTGATCTTAATTATAACAAAATATGTAAAGAAATCATATTTTTAATAATAGTTTCAATATCCGTCGAAAGATAGCAGCACCTAACAAGGGCTAAAATTTTAGTTCATACGAGCCGTCAAGAGATGGCAGCACCGTCCATTTTACTCGTTTCCTAGCTGAAAAACACGATTTCGTATCAGGATAGTAGGAGTTCACAGGAGCTCACTTATTCGGTACCGGGTTGACTAGTGCTGCCATCTCTTGGTACTTACGTAAACTACGAATATTACCATGCTCGGGAGGTGCTGCTATCTGACGCCAAATCTTGCAACTACCATCTCAAATGGAGTAAGTCGTGAATCTATTTGATTTCATTACTTTTCTTTATATTTTTCTTTATTTTATCTAAAATGCATTTTTAATAAAAAAAGCGAAAGCGTATTTATTTCATGTAGAATGTACTCGTTAACTGAAAGTATTTCTACGAATATTACCTTGCTCGGGAGGTGCTGCTATCTGACGCCAAATACTGCAACTACCATCTCAAATGGAGTAAGTCGTGAATCTATTTGATTTCATTACTTTTCTTTATATTTTTCTTTATTTTATCTAAAATGCTATTTTTTAAATGCATTTTTAATAAAAAAAGCGAAAGCGTATTTATTTCATGTAGAATGTACTCGTTAACTAAAAGTATTTCTCTATAAAGGAAAAGTGGATATTCCGACTAAATCGTAGGTTTGGCATCAATAAACACCGAATTTTACGATTAATTACCTAAGATATAGTTTTCTGATTAATGATTACGTTTTCTTTAAATAACAATTTAAATGCATATGAAATAAAGAAATACTAGTAGTTGTAATTAGTAAGTCTTATTTTTAATAAATTCATTAAAAATCCTATTAGTTTTCTTCTTTATTGTAGAATTCAAGTTGAAAATGAATATTTGATCTTAATTATAACAAAATATGTAAAGAAATCATATTTTTAATAATAGTTTCAATATCCGTCGAAAGATAGCAGCACCTAACAAGGGCTAAAATTTTAGTTCATACGAGCCATCAAGAGATGGCAGCACCGTCCATTTTACTCGTTTCCTAGCTGAAAAACACGATTTCGTATCAGGATAGTAGGAGTTCACAGGAGCTCACTTATTCGGTACCGGGTTAACTAGTGCTGCCATCTCTTGGTACTTACGTAAACTACGAATATTACCATGCTCGGGAGGTGCTGCTATCTGACGCCAAATACTGCAACTACCATCTCAAATGGAGTAAGTCGTGAATCTATTTGATTTCATTACTTTTCTTTATATTTTTCTTTATTTTATCTAAAATGCTATTTTTTAAATGCATTTTTAATAAAAAAAGCGAAAGCGTATTTATTTCATGTAGAATGTACTCGTTAACTAAAAGTATTTCTCTATAAAGGAAAAGTGGATATTCCGACCAAATCGTAGGTTTGGCATCAATAAACACCGGATTTTACGATTAATTACCTAAGATATAGTTTTCTGATTAATGATTACGTTTTCTTTAAATAACTATTTAAATGCATATGAAATAAAGAAATACTAGTAGTTGTAATTAGTAAGTCTTATTTTTAATAAATTCATTAAAAATCCTATTAATTTTCTTCTTTATTGTAGAATTCAAGTTAAAAATGAATATTTGATCTTAATTATAACAAAATATGTAAAGAAATCATATTTTTAATAATAGTTTCAATATCCGTCGAAAGATAGCAGCACCTAACAAGGGCTAAAATTTTAGTTCATACGAGCCATCAAGAGATGGCAGCACCGTCCATTTTACTCGTTTCCTAGCTGAAAAACACGATTTCGTATCAGGATAGTAGGAGTTCACAGGAGCTCACTTATTCGGTACCGGGTTGACTAGTGCTGCCATCTCTTGGTACTTACGTAAACTACGAATATTACCATGCTCGGGAGGTGCTGCTATCTGACGCCAAATACTGCAACTACCATCTCAAATGGAATAAGTCGTGAATCTATTTGATTTCATTACTTTTCTTTATATTTTTCTTTATTTTTTCTAAAATGCTATTTTTTAAATGCATTTTTAATAAAAAAAGCGAAAGCGTATTTATTTCATGTAGAATGTACTCGTTAACTAAAAGTATTTCTCTATAAAGGAAAAGTGGATATTCCGACCAAATCGTAGGTTTGGCATCAATAAACACCGAATTTTACGATTAATTACCTAAGATATAGTTTTCTGATTAATGATTACGTTTTCTGTAAATAACTATTTAAATGCATATGAAATAAAGAAATACTAGTAGTTGTAATTAGTAAGTCTTATTTTTAATAAATTCATTAAAAATCCTACTAGTTTTCTTCTTTATAGTAGAATTCAAGTTGAAAATGAATATTTGATCTTAATTATAACAAAATATAGAAAGAAATCATATTTTTAATAATAGTTTCAATATCCGTCGAAAGATAGCAGCACCTAACAAGGGCTAAAATTTTAGTTCATACGAGCCATCAAGAGATGGCAGCACCGTCCATTTTACTCGTTTCCTAGCTGAAAAACACGATTTCGTATCAGGGTAGTAGGAGTTCACAGGAGCTCACTTATTCGGTACCGGGTTAACTAGTGCTGCCATCTCTTGGTACTTACGTAAACTACGAATATTACCATGCTCGGGAGGTGCTGCTATCTGACGCCAAATACTGCAACTACCATCTCAAATGGAGTAAGTCTTGAATCTATTTGATTTCATTACTTTTCTTTATATTTTTCTTTATTTTATCTAAAATGCTATTTTTTAAATGCATTTTTAATAAAAAAAGCGAAAGCGTATTTATTTCATGTAGAATGTACTCGTTAACTAAAAGTATTTCTCTATAAAGGAAAAGTGGATATTCCGACCAAATCGTAGGTTTGGCATCAATAAACACCGGATTTTACGATTAATTACCTAAGATATAGTTTTCTGATTAATGATTACGTTTTCTTTAAATAACTATTTAAATGCATATGAAATAAAGAAATACTAGTAATTGTAATTAGTAAGTCTTATTTTTAATAAATTCATTAAAAATCCGATTAATTTTCTTCTTTATTGTAGAATTCAAGTTGAAAATGAATATTTGATCTTAATTATAACAAAATATGTAAAGAAATCATATTTTTAATAATAGTTTCAATATCCGTCGAAAGATAGCAGCACCTAA
Organism: Arma custos; assembly: GCA_037127475.1. Lineage (NCBI taxonomy): Eukaryota > Metazoa > Arthropoda > Insecta > Hemiptera > Pentatomidae > Arma > Arma custos. The sequence goes on along the minus strand of JBBAGI010000139.1, from coordinate 44,876 downwards.
CAAGGGCTAAAATTTTAGTTCATACGAGCCATCAAGAGATGGCAGCACCGTCCATTTTACTCGTTTCCTAGCTGAAAAACACGATTTCGTATCAGGATAGTAGGAGTTCACAGGAGCTCACTTATTCGGTACCGGGTTGACTAGTGCTGCCATCTCTTGGTACTTACGTAAACTACGAATATTACCATGCTCGGGAGGTGCTGCTATCTGACGCCAAATACTGCAACTACCATCTCAAATGGAATAAGTCGTGAATCTATTTGATTTCATTACTTTTCTTTATATTTTTCTTTATTTTATCTAAAATGCTATTTTTTAAATGCATTTTTAATAAAAAAAGCGAAAGCGTATTTATTTCATGTAGAATGTACTCGTTAACTAAAAGTATTTCTCTATAAAGGAAAAGTGGATATTCCGACCAAATCGTAGGTTTGGCATGAATAAACACCGAATTTTACGATTAATTACCTAAGATATAGTTTTCTGATTAATGATTACGTTTTCTTTAAATAACTATTTAAATGCATATGAAATAAAGAAATACTAGTAGTTGTAATTAGTAAGTCTTATTTTTAATAAATTCATTAAAAATCCTATTAGTTTTCTTCTTTATTGTAGAATTCAAGTTGAAAATGAATATTTGATCTTAATTATAACAAAATATAGAAAGAAATCATATTTTTAATAATAGTTTCAATATCCGTCGAAAGATAGCAGCACCTAACAAGGGCTAAAATTTTAGTTCATACGAGCCGTCAAGAGATGGCAGCACCGTCCATTTTACTTGTTTCCTAGCTGAAAAACACGATTTCGTATCAGGATAGTAGGAGTTCACAGGAGCTCACTTATTCGGTACCAGGTTGACTAGTGCTGCCATCTCTTGGTACTTACGTCAACTACGAATATTACCTTGCTCGGGAGGTGCTGCTATCTGACGCCAAATACTGCAACTACCATCTCAAATGGAGTACGTCGTAAACCGATTTGATTTCATTACTTTTCTTTATTTTATCTAAAATGCTATTTTTTAAATGCATTTTTAATAAAAAAAGCGAAAGTGTATTTATTTCATGTAGAATATACTCGTTAACTGAAAGTATTTCTACGAATATTACCTTGCTCGGGAGGTGCTGCTATCTGACGCCAAATACTGCAACTACCATCTCAAATGGAATAAGTCGTGAATCTATTTGATTTCATTACTTTTCTTTATATTTTTCTTTATTTTTTCTAAAATGCTATTTTTTAAATGCATTTTTAATAAAAAAAGCGAAAGCGTATTTATTTCATGTAGAATGTACTCGTTAACTAAAAGTATTTCTCTATAAAGGAAAAGTGGATATTCCGACCAAATCGTAGGTTTGGCATCAATAAACACCGAATTTTACGATTAATTACCTAAGATATAGTTTTCTGATTAATGATTACGTTTTCTTTAAATAACTATTTAAATGCATATGAAATAAAGAAATACTAGTAGTTGTAATTAGTAAGTCTTATTTTTAATAAATTCATTAAAAATCCTATTAGTTTTCTTCTTTATTGTAGAATTCAAGTTAAAAATGAATATTTGATCTTAATTATAACAAAATATAGAAAGAAATCATATTTTTAATAATAGTTTCAATATCCGTCGAAAGATAGCAGCACCTAACAAGGGCTAAAATTTTAGTTCATACGAGCCGTCAAGAGATGGCAGCACCGTCCATTTTACTTGTTTCCTAGCTGAAAAACACGATTTCGTATCAGGATAGTAGGAGTTCACAGGAGCTCACTTATTCGGTACCAGGTTGACTAGTGCTGCCATCTCTTGGTACTTACGTCAACTACGAATATTACCTTGCTCGGGAGGTGCTGCTATCTGACGCCAAATACTGCAACTACCATCTCAAATGGAGTACGTCGTAAACCGATTTGATTTCATTACTTTTCTTTATTTTATCTAAAATGCTATTTTTTAAATGCATTTTTAATAAAAAAAGCGAAAGTGTATTTATTTCATGTAGAATATACTTGTTAACTGAAAGTATTTCTACGAATATTACCTTGCTCGGGAGGTGCTGCTATCTGACGCCAAATACTGCAACTACCATCTCAAATGGAATAAGTCGTGAATCTATTTGATTTCATTACTTTTCTTTATATTTTTCTTTATTTTATCTAAAATGCTATTTTTTAAATGCATTTTTAATAAAAAAAGCGAAAGCGTATTTATTTCATGTAGAATGTACTCGTTAACTAAAAGTATTTCTCTATAAAGGAAAAGTGGATATTCCGACCAAATCGTAGGTTTGGCATCAATAAACACCGAATTTTACGATTAATTACCTCAGATATAGTTTTCTGATTAATGATTACGTTTTCTTTAAATAACTATTTAAATGCATATGAAATAAAGAAATACTAGTAGTTGTAATTAGTAAGTCTTATTTTTAATAAATTCATTAAAAATCCTATTAGTTTTCTTCTTTATTGTAGAATTCAAGTTGAAAATGAATATTTGATCTTAATTATAACAAAATATGTAAAGAAATCATATTTTTAATAATAGTTTCAATATCCGTCGAAAGATAGCAGCACCTAACAAGGGCTAAAATTTTAGTTCATACGAGCCGTCAAGAGATGGCAGCACCGTCCATTTTACTCGTTTCCTAGCTGAAAAACACGATTTCGTATCAGGATAGTAGGAGTTCACAGGAGCTCACTTATTCGGTACCGGGTTGACTAGTGCTGCCATCTCTTGGTACTTACGTAAGCTACGAATATTACCATGCTCGGGAGGTGCTGCTATCTGACGCCAAATACTGCAACTACCATCTCAAATGGAGTAAGTCGTGAATCTATTTGATTTCATTACTTTTCTTTATATTTTTCTTTATTTTATCTAAAATGCATTTTTAATAAAAAAAGCGAAAGCGTATTTATTTCATGTAGAATGTACTCGTTAACTGAAAGTATTTCTACGAATATTACCTTGCTCGGGAGGTGCTGCTATCTGACGCCAAATACTGCAACTACCATCTCAAATGGAGTAAGTCGTGAATCTATTTGATTTCATTACTTTTCTTTATATTTTTCTTTATTTTATCTAAAATGCTATTTTTTAAATGCATTTTTAATAAAAAAAGCGAAAGCGTATTTATTTCATGTAGAATGTACTCGTTAACTAAAAGTATTTCTCTATAAAGGAAAAGTGGATATTCCGACCAAATCGTAGGTTTGGCATCAATAAACACCGGATTTTACGATTAATTACCTAAGATATAGTTTTCTGATTAATGATTACGTTTTCTTTAAATAACTATTTAAATGCATATGAAATAAAGAAATACTAGTAATTGTAATTAGTAAGTCTTATTTTTAATAAATTCATTAAAAATCCTATTAATTTTCTTCTTTATTGTAGAATTCAAGTTGAAAATGAATATTTGATCTTAATTATAACAAAATATGTAAAGAAATCATATTTTTAATAATAGTTTCAATATCCGTCGAAAGATAGCAGCACCTAACAAGGGCTAAAATTTTAGTTCATACGAGCCATCAAGAGATGGCAGCACCGTCCATTTTACTCGTTTCCTAGCTGAAAAACACGATTTCGTATCAGGATAGTAGGAGTTCACAGGAGCTCACTTATTCGGTACCGGGTTGACTAGTGCTGCCATCTCTTGGTACTTACGTAAACTACGAATATTACCATGCTCGGGAGGTGCTGCTATCTGACGCCAAATACTGCAACTACCATCTCAAATGGAATAAGTCGTGAATCTATTTGATTTCATTACTTTTCTTTATATTTTTCTTTATTTTATCTAAAATGCTATTTTTTAAATGCATTTTTAATAAAAAAAGCGAAAGCGTATTTATTTCATGTAGAATGTACTCGTTAACTAAAAGTATTTCTCTATAAAGGAAAAGTGGATATTCCGACCAAATCGTAGGTTTGGCATGAATAAACACCGAATTTTACGATTAAGTACCTAAGATATAGTTTTCTGATTAATGATTACGTTTTCTTTAAATAACTATTTAAATGCATATGAAATAAAGAAATACTAGTAGTTGTAATTAGTAAGTCTTATTTTTAATAAATTCATTAAAAATCCTATTAGTTTTCTTCTTTATTGTAGAATTCAAGTTGAAAATGAATATTTGATCTTAATTATAACAAAATATAGAAAGAAATCATATTTTTAATAATAGTTTAAATATCCGTCGAAAGATAGCAGCACCTAACAAGGGCTAAAATTTTAGTTCATACGAGCCGTCAAGAGATGGCAGCACCGTCCATTTTACTTGTTTCCTAGCTGAAAAACACGATTTCGTATCAGGATAGTAGGAGTTCACAGGAGCTCACTTATTCGGTACCAGGTTGACTAGTGCTGCCATCTCTTGGTACTTACGTCAACTACGAATATTACCTTGCTCGGGAGGTGCTGCTATCTGACGCCAAATACTGCAACTACCATCTCAAATGGAGTACGTCGTAAACCGATTTGATTTCATTACTTTTCTTTATTTTATCTAAAATGCTATTTTTTAAATGCATTTTTAATAAAAAAAGCGAAAGTGTATTTATTTCATGTAGAATATACTCGTTAACTGAAAGTATTTCTACGAATATTACCTTGCTCGGGAGGTGCTGCTATCTGACGCCAAATACTGCAACTACCATCTCAAATGGAATAAGTCGTGAATCTATTTGATTTCATTACTTTTCTTTATATTTTTCTTTATTTTTTCTAAAATGCTATTTTTTAAATGCATTTTTAATAAAAAAAGCGAAAGCGTATTTATTTCATGTAGAATGTACTCGTTAACTAAAAGTATTTCTCTATAAAGGAAAAGTGGATATTCCGTCCAAATCGTAGGTTTGGCATCAATAAACACCGAATTTTACGATTAATTACCTAAGATATAGTTTTCTGATTAATGATTACGTTTTCTTTAAATAACTATTTAAATGCATATGAAATAAAGAAATACTAGTAGTTGTAATTAGTAAGTCTTATTTTTAATAAATTCATTAAAAATCCTATTAGTTTTCTTCTTTATTGTAGAATTCAAGTTAAAAATGAATATTTGATCTTAATTATAACAAAATATAGAAAGAAATCATATTTTTAATAATAGTTTCAATATCCGTCGAAAGATAGCAGCACCTAACAAGGGCTAAAATTTTAGTTCATACGAGCCGTCAAGAGATGGCAGCACCGTCCATTTTACTTGTTTCCTAGCTGAAAAACACGATTTCGTATCAGGATAGTAGGAGTTCACAGGAGCTCACTTATTCGGTACCAGGTTGACTAGTGCTGCCATCTCTTGGTACTTACGTCAACTACGAATATTACCTTGCTCGGGAGGTGCTGCTATCTGACGCCAAATACTGCAACTACCATCTCAAATGTAGTACGTCGTAAACCGATTTGATTTCATTACTTTTCTTTATTTTATCTAAAATGCTATTTTTTAAATGCATTTTTAATAAAAAAAGCGAAAGTGTATTTATTTCATGTAGAATATACTCGTTAACTGAAAGTATTTCTACGAATATTACCTTGCTCGGGAGGTGCTGCTATCTGACGCCAAATACTGCAACTACCATCTCAAATGGAATAAGTCGTGAATCTATTTGATTTCATTACTTTTCTTTATATTTTTCTTTATTTTTTCTAAAATGCTATTTTTTAAATGTATTTTTAATAAAAAAAGCGAAAGCGTATTTATTTCATGTAGAATGTACTCGTTAACTAAAAGTATTTCTCTATAAAGGAAAAGTGGATATTCCGACCAAATCGTAGGTTTGGCATCAATAAACACCGAATTTTACGATTAATTACCTAAGATATAGTTTTCTGATTAATGATTACGTTTTCTTTAAATAACTATTTAAATGCATATGAAATAAAGAAATACTAGTAGTTGTAATTAGTAAGTCTTATTTTTAATAAATTCATTAAAAATCCTATTAGTTTTCTTCTTTATTGTAGAATTCAAGTTAAAAATGAATATTTGATCTTAATTATAACAAAATATAGAAAGAAATCATATTTTTAATAATAGTTTCAATATCCGTCGAAAGATAGCAGCACCTAACAAGGGCTAAAATTTTAGTTCATACGAGCCGTCAAGAGATGGCAGCACCGTCCATTTTACTTGTTTCCTAGCTGAAAAACACGATTTCGTATCAGGATAGTAGGAGTTCACAGGAGCTCACTTATTCGGTACCAGGTTGACTAGTGCTGCCATCTCTTGGTACTTACGTCAACTACGAATATTACCTTGCTCGGGAGGTGCTGCTATCTGACGCCAAATACTGCAACTACCATCTCAAATGGAGTACGTCGTAAACCGATTTGATTTCATTACTTTTCTTTATTTTATCTAAAATGCTATTTTTTAAATGCATTTTTAATAAAAAAAGCGAAAGCGTATTTATTTCATGTAGAATGTACTCGTTAACTAAAAGTATTTCTCTATAAAGGAAAAGTGGATATTCCGACCAAATCGTAGGTTTGGCATCAATAAACACCGAATTTTACGATTAATTACCTCAGAAATAGTTTTCTGATTAATGATTACGTTTTCTTTAAATAACTATTTAAATGCATATGAAATAAAGAAATACTAGTAGTTGTAATTAGTAAGTCTTATTTTTAATAAATTCATTAAAAATCCTATTAGTTTTCTTCTTTATTGTAGAATTCAAGTTGAAAATGAATATTTGATCTTAATTATAACAAAATATGTAAAGAAATCATATTTTTAATAATAGTTTCAATATCCGTCGAAAGATAGCAGCACCTAACAAGGGCTAAAATTTTAGTTCATACGAGCCGTCAAGAGATGGCAGCACCGTCCATTTTACTCGTTTCCTAGCTGAAAAACACGATTTCGTATCAGGATAGTAGGAGTTCACAGGAGCTCACTTATTCGGTACCGGGTTGACTAGTGCTGCCATCTCTTGGTACTTACGTAAACTACGAATATTACCATGCTCGGGAGGTGCTGCTATCTGACGCCAAATACTGCAACTACCATCTCAAATGGAGTAAGTCGTGAATCTATTTGATTTCATTACTTTTCTTTATATTTTTCTTTATTTTATCTAAAATGCATTTTTAATAAAAAAAGCGAAAGCGTATTTATTTCATGTAGAATGTACTCGTTAACTGAAAGTATTTCTACGAATATTACCTTGCTCGGGAGGTGCTGCTATCTGACGCCAAATACTGCAACTACCATCTCAAATGGAGTAAGTCGTGAATCTATTTGATTTCATTACTTTTCTTTATATTTTTCTTTATTTTATCTAAAATGCTATTTTTTAAATGCATTTTTAATAAAAAAAGCGAAAGCGTATTTATTTCATGTAGAATGTACTCGTTAACTAAAAGTATTTCTCTATAAAGGAAAAGTGGATATTCCGACTAAATCGTAGGTTTGGCATCAATAAACACCGAATTTTACGATTAATTACCTAAGATATAGTTTTCTGATTAATGATTACGTTTTCTTTAAATAACAATTTAAATGCATATGAAATAAAGAACTACTAGTAGTTGTAATTAGTAAGTCTTATTTTTAATAAATTCATTAAAAATCCTATTAGTTTTCTTCTTTATTGTAGAATTCAAGTTGAAAATGAATATTTGATCTTAATTATAACAAAATATGTAAAGAAATCATATTTTTAATAATAGTTTCAATATCCGTCGAAAGATAGCAGCACCTAACAAGGGCTAAAATTTTAGTTCATACGAGCCATCAAGAGATGGCAGCACCGTCCATTTTACTCGTTTCCTAGCTGAAAAACACGATTTCGTATCAGGATAGTAGGAGTTCACAGGAGCTCACTTATTCGGTACCGGGTTAACTAGTGCTGCCATCTCTTGGTACTTACGTAAACTACGAATATTACCATGCTCGGGAGGTGCTGCTATCTGACGCCAAATACTGCAACTACCATCTCAAATGGAGTAAGTCGTGAATCTATTTGATTTCATTACTTTTCTTTATATTTTTCTTTATTTTATCTAAAATGCTATTTTTTAAATGCATTTTTAATAAAAAAAGCGAAAGCGTATTTATTTCATGTAGAATGTACTCGTTAACTAAAAGTATTTCTCTATAAAGGAAAAGTGGATATTCCGACCAAATCGTAGGTTTGGCATCAATAAACACCGGATTTTACGATTAATTACCTAAGATATAGTTTTCTGATTAATGATTACGTTTTCTTTAAATAACTATTTAAATGCATATGAAATAAAGAAATACTAGTAGTTGTAATTAGTAAGTCTTATTTTTAATAAATTCATTAAAAATCCTATTAATTTTCTTCTTTATTGTAGAATTCAAGTTAAAAATGAATATTTGATCTTAATTATAACAAAATATGTAAAGAAATCATATTTTTAATAATAGTTTCAATATCCGTCGAAAGATAGCAGCACCTAACAAGGGCTAAAATTTTAGTTCATACGAGCCATCAAGAGATGGCAGCACCGTCCATTTTACTCGTTTCCTAGCTGAAAAACACGATTTCGTATCAGGATAGTAGGAGTTCACAGGAGCTCACTTATTCGGTACCGGGTTGACTAGTGCTGCCATCTCTTGGTACTTACGTAAACTACGAATATTACCATGCTCGGGAGGTGCTGCTATCTGACGCCAAATACTGCAACTACCATCTCAAATGGAATAAGTCGTGAATCTATTTGATTTCATTACTTTTCTTTATATTTTTCTTTATTTTTTCTAAAATGCTATTTTTTAAATGCATTTTTAATAAAAAAAGCGAAAGCGTATTTATTTCATGTAGAATGTACTCGTTAACTAAAAGTATTTCTCTATAAAGGAAAAGTGGATATTCCGACCAAATCGTAGGTTTGGCATCAATAAACACCGAATTTTACGATTAATTACCTAAGATATAGTTTTCTGATTAATGATTACGTTTTCTTTAAATAACTATTTAAATGCATATGAAATAAAGAAATACTAGTAGTTGTAATTAGTAAGTCTTATTTTTAATAAATTCATTAAAAATCCTATTAGTTTTCTTCTTTATTGTAGAATTCAAGTTGAAAATGAATATTTGATCTTAATTATAACAAAATATGTAAAGAAATCATATTTTTAATAATAGTTTCAATATCCGTCGAAAGATAGCAGCACCTAACAAGGGCTAAAATTTTAGTTCATACGAGCCGTCAAGAGATGGCAGCACCGTCCATTTTACTTGTTTCCTAGCTGAAAAACACGATTTCGTATCAGGATAGTAGGAGTTCACAGGAGCTCACTTATTCGGTACCAGGTTGACTAGTGCTGCCATCTCTTGGTACTTACGTCAACTACGAATATTACCTTGCTCGGGAGGTGCTGCTATCTGACGCCAAATACTGCAACTACCATCTCAAATGGAGTAAGTCGTGAATCTATTTGATTTCATTACTTTTCTTTATATTTTTCTTTATTTTATCTAAAATGCTATTTTTTAAATGCATTTTTAATAAAAAAAGCGAAAGCGTATTTATTTCATGTAGAATGTACTCGTTAACTAAAAGTATTTCTCTATAAAGGAAAAGTGGATATTCCGACCAAATCGTAGGTTTGGCATCAATAAACACCGGATTTTACGATTAATTACCTAAGATATAGTTTTCTGATTAATGATTACGTTTTCTTTAAATAACTATTTAAATGCATATGAAATAAAGAAATACTAGTAGTTGTAATTAGTAAGTCTTATTTTTAATAAATTCATTAAAAATCCTATTAATTTTCTTCTTTATTGTAGAATTCAAGTTAAAAATGAATATTTGATCTTAATTATAACAAAATATGTAAAGAAATCATATTTTTAATAATAGTTTCAATATCCGTCGAAAGATAGCAGCACCTAACAAGGGCTAAAATTTTAGTTCATACGAGCCATCAAGAGATGGCAGCACCGTCCATTTTACTCGTTTCCTAGCTGAAAAACACGATTTCGTATCAGGATAGTAGGAGTTCACAGGAGCTCACTTATTCGGTACCGGGTTGACTAGTGCTGCCATCTCTTGGTACTTACGTAAACTACGAATATTACCATGCTCGGGAGGTGCTGCTATCTGACGCCAAATACTGCAACTACCATCTCAAATGGAATAAGTCGTGAATCTATTTGATTTCATTACTTTTCTTTATATTTTTCTTTATTTTATCTAAAATGCTATTTTTTAAATGCATTTTTAATAAAAAAAGCGAAAGCGTATTTATTTCATGTAGAATGTACTCGTTAACTAAAAGTATTTCTCTATAAAGGAAAAGTGGATATTCCGACCAAATCGTAGGTTTGGCATCAATAAACACCGAATTTTACGATTAATTACCTCAGAAATAGTTTTCTGATTAATGATTATGTTTTCTTTAAATAACTATTTAAATGCATATGAAATAAAGAAATACTAGTAGTTGTAATTAGTAAGTCTTATTTTTAATAAATTCATTAAAAATCCTATTAGTTTTCTTCTTTATTGTAGAATTCAAGTTGAAAATGAATATTTGATCTTAATTATAACAAAATATGTAAAGAAATCATATTTTTAATAATAGTTTCAATATCCGTCGAAAGATAGCAGCACCTAACAAGGGCTAAAATTTTAGTTCATACGAGCCGTCAAGAGATGGCAGCACCGTCCATTTTACTTGTTTCCTAGCTGAAAAACACGATTTCGTATCAGGATAGTAGGAGTTCACAGGAGCTCACTTATTCGGTACCAGGTTGACTAGTGCTGCCATCTCTTGGTACTTACGTCAACTACGAATATTACCTTGCTCGGGAGGTGCTGCTATCTGACGCCAAATACTGCAACTACCATCTCAAATGGAGTACGTCGTAAACCGATTTGATTTCATTACTTTTCTTTATTTTATCTAAAATGCTATTTTTTAAATGCATTTTTAATAAAAAAAGCGAAAGTGTATTTATTTCATGTAGAATATACTTGTTAACTGAAAGTATTTCTACGAATATTACCTTGCTCGGGAGGTGCTGCTATCTGACGCCAAATACTGCAACTACCATCTCAAATGGAATAAGTCGTGAATCTATTTGATTTCATTACTTTTCTTTATATTTTTCTTTATTTTATCTAAAATGCTATTTTTTAAATGCATTTTTAATAAAAAAAGCGAAAGCGTATTTATTTCATGTAGAATGTACTCGTTAACTAAAAGTATTTCTCTATAAAGGAAAAGTGGATATTCCGACCAAATCGTAGGTTTGGCATCAATAAACACCGAATTTTACGATTAATTACCTCAGAAATAGTTTTCTGATTAATGATTACGTTTTCTTTAAATAACTATTTAAATGCATATGAAATAAAGAAATACTAGTAGTTGTAATTAGTAAGTCTTATTTTTAATAAATTCATTAAAAATCCTATTAGTTTTCTTCTTTATTGTAGAATTCAAGTTGAAAATGAATATTTGATCTTAATTATAACAAAATATGTAAAGAAATCATATTTTTAATAATAGTTTCAATATCCGTCGAAAGATAGCAGCACCTAACAAGGGCTAAAATTTTAGTTCATACGAGCCGTCAAGAGATGGCAGCACCGTCCATTTTACTCGTTTCCTAGCTGAAAAACACGATTTCGTATCAGGATAGTAGGAGTTCACAGGAGCTCACTTATTCGGTACCGGGTTGACTAGTGCTGCCATCTCTTGGTACTTACGTAAACTACGAATATTACCATGCTCGGGAGGTGCTGCTATCTGACGCCAAATACTGCAACTACCATCTCAAATGGAGTAAGTCGTGAATCTATTTGATTTCATTACTTTTCTTTATATTTTTCTTTATTTTATCTAAAATGCATTTTTAATAAAAAAAGCGAAAGCGTATTTATTTCATGTAGAATGTACTCGTTAACTGAAAGTATTTCTACGAATATTACCTTGCTCGGGAGGTGCTGCTATCTGACGCCAAATACTGCAACTACCATCTCAAATGGAGTAAGTCGTGAATCTATTTGATTTCATTACTTTTCTTTATATTTTTCTTTATTTTATCTAAAATGCTATTTTTTAAATGCATTTTTAATAAAAAAAGCGAAAGCGTATTTATTTCATGTAGAATGTACTCGTTAACTAAAAGTATTTCTCTATAAAGGAAAAGTGGATATTCCGACTAAATCGTAGGTTTGGCATCAATAAACACCGAATTTTACGATTAATTACCTAAGATATAGTTTTCTGATTAATGATTACGTTTTCTTTAAATAACAATTTAAATGCATATGAAATAAAGAACTACTAGTAGTTGTAATTAGTAAGTCTTATTTTTAATAAATTCATTAAAAATCCTATTAGTTTTCTTCTTTATTGTAGAATTCAAGTTGAAAATGAATATTTGATCTTAATTATAACAAAATATGTAAAGAAATCATATTTTTAATAATAGTTTCAATATCCGTCGAAAGATAGCAGCACCTAACAAGGGCTAAAATTTTAGTTCATACGAGCCATCAAGAGATGGCAGCACCGTCCATTTTACTCGTTTCCTAGCTGAAAAACACGATTTCGTATCAGGATAGTAGGAGTTCACAGGAGCTCACTTATTCGGTACCGGGTTAACTAGTGCTGCCATCTCTTGGTACTTACGTAAACTACGAATATTACCATGCTCGGGAGGTGCTGCTATCTGACGCCAAATACTGCAACTACCATCTCAAATGGAGTAAGTCGTGAATCTATTTGATTTCATTACTTTTCTTTATATTTTTCTTTATTTTATCTAAAATGCTATTTTTTAAATGCATTTTTAATAAAAAAAGCGAAAGCGTATTTATTTCATGTAGAATGTACTCGTTAACTAAAAGTATTTCTCTATAAAGGAAAAGTGGATATTCCGACCAAATCGTAGGTTTGGCATCAATAAACACCGGATTTTACGATTAATTACCTAAGATATAGTTTTCTGATTAATGATTACGTTTTCTTTAAATAACTATTTAAATGCATATGAAATAAAGAAATACTAGTAGTTGTAATTAGTAAGTCTTATTTTTAATAAATTCATTAAAAATCCTATTAATTTTCTTCTTTATTGTAGAATTCAAGTTAAAAATGAATATTTGATCTTAATTATAACAAAATATGTAAAGAAATCATATTTTTAATAATAGTTTCAATATCCGTCGAAAGATAGCAGCACCTAACAAGGGCTAAAATTTTAGTTCATACGAGCCATCAAGAGATGGCAGCACCGTCCATTTTACTCGTTTCCTAGCTGAAAAACACGATTTCGTATCAGGATAGTAGGAGTTCACAGGAGCTCACTTATTCGGTACCGGGTTGACTAGTGCTGCCATCTCTTGGTACTTACGTAAACTACGAATATTACCATGCTCGGGAGGTGCTGCTATCTGACGCCAAATACTGCAACTACCATCTCAAATGGAATAAGTCGTGAATCTATTTGATTTCATTACTTTTCTTTATATTTTTCTTTATTTTTTCTAAAATGCTATTTTTTAAATGCATTTTTAATAAAAAAAGCGAAAGCGTATTTATTTCATGTAGAATGTACTCGTTAACTAAAAGTATTTCTCTATAAAGGAAAAGTGGATATTCCGACCAAATCGTAGGTTTGGCATCAATAAACACCGAATTTTACGATTAATTACCTAAGATATAGTTTTCTGATTAATGATTACGTTTTCTTTAAATAACTATTTAAATGCATATGAAATAAAGAAATACTAGTAGTTGTAATTAGTAAGTCTTATTTTTAATAAATTCATTAAAAATCCTATTAGTTTTCTTCTTTATTGTAGAATTCAAGTTGAAAATGAATATTTGATCTTAATTATAACAAAATATGTAAAGAAATCATATTTTTAATAATAGTTTCAATATCCGTCGAAAGATAGCAGCACCTAACAAGGGCTAAAATTTTAGTTCATACGAGCCGTCAAGAGATGGCAGCACCGTCCATTTTACTTGTTTCCTAGCTGAAAAACACGATTTCGTATCAGGATAGTAGGAGTTCACAGGAGCTCACTTATTCGGTACCAGGTTGACTAGTGCTGCCATCTCTTGGTACTTACGTCAACTACGAATATTACCTTGCTCGGGAGGTGCTGCTATCTGACGCCAAATACTGCAACTACCATCTCAAATGGAGTACGTCGTAAACCGATTTGATTTCATTACTTTTCTTTATTTTATCTAAAATGCTATTTTTTAAATGCATTTTTAATAAAAAAAGCGAAAGTGTATTTATTTCATGTAGAATATACTTGTTAACTGAAAGTATTTCCACGAATATTACCTTGCTCGGGAGGTGCTGCTATCTGACGCCAAATACTGCAACTACCATCTCAAATGGAATAAGTCGTGAATCTATTTGATTTCATTACTTTTCTTTATATTTTTCTTTATTTTATCTAAAATGCTATTTTTTAAATGCATTTTTAATAAAAAAAGCGAAAGCGTATTTATTTCATGTAGAATGTACTCGTTAACTAAAAGTATTTCTCTATAAAGGAAAAGTGGATATTCCGACCAAATCGTAGGTTTGGCATCAATAAACACCGAATTTTACGATTAATTACCTAAGATATAGTTTTCTGATTAATGATTACGTTTTCTTTAAATAACTATTTAAATGCATATGAAATAAAGAAATACTAGTAGTTGTAATTAGTAAGTCTTATTTTTAATAAATTCATTAAAAATCCTATTAGTTTTCTTCTTTATTGTAGAATTCAAGTTGAAAATGAATATTTGATCTTAATTATAACAAAATATGTAAAGAAATCATATTTTTAATAATAGTTTCAATATCCGTCGAAAGATAGCAGCACCTAACAAGGGCTAAAATTTTAGTTCATACGAGCCATCAAGAGATGGCAGCACCGTCCATTTTACTCGTTTCCTAGCTGAAAAACACGATTTCGTATCAGGATAGTAGGAGTTCACAGGAGCTCACTTATTCGGTACCGGGTTAACTAGTGCTGCCATCTCTTGGTACTTACGTAAACTACGAATATTACCATGCTCGGGAGGTGCTGCTATCTGACGCCAAATACTGCAACTACCATCTCAAATGGAGTAAGTCGTGAATCTATTTGATTTCATTACTTTTCTTTATATTTTTCTTTATTTTATCTAAAATGCTATTTTTTAAATGCATTTTTAATAAAAAAAGCGAAAGCGTATTTATTTCATGTAGAATGTACTCGTTAACTAAAAGTATTTCTCTATAAAGGAAAAGTGGATATTCCGACCAAATCGTAGGTTTGGCATCAATAAACACCGAATTTTACGATTAATTACCTAAGATATAGTTTTCTGATTAATGATTACGTTTTCTTTAAATAACTATTTAAATGCATATGAAATAAAGAAATACTAGTAGTTGTAATTAGTAAGTTTTATTTTTAATAAATTCATTAAAAATCCTATTAGTTTTCTTCTTTATTGTAGAATTCAAGTTGAAAATGAATATTTGATCTTAATTATAACAAAATATGTAAAGAAATCATATTTTTAATAATAGTTTCAATATCCGTCGAAAGATAGCAGCACCTAACAAGGGCTAAAATTTTAGTTCATACGAGCCATCAAGAGATGGCAGCACCGTCCATTTTACTCGTTTCCTAGCTGAAAAACACGATTTCGTATCAGGATAGTAGGATTTCACAGGAGCTCACTTATTCGGTACCGGGTTGACTAGTGCTGCCATCTCTTGGTACTTACGTAAACTACGAATATTACCATGCTCGGGAGGTGCTGCTATCTGACGCCAAATACTGCAACTACCATCTCAAATGGAGTAAGTCGTGAATCTATTTGATTTCATTACTTTTCTTTATATTTTTCTTTATTTTATCTAAAATGCTATTTTTTAAATGAATTTTTAATAAAAAAAGCGAAAGCGTATTTATTTCATGTAGAATGTACTCGTTAACTAAAAGTATTTCTCTATAAAGGAAAAGTGGATATTCCGACCAAATCGTAGGTTTGGCATGAATAAACACCGAATTTTACGATTAATTACCTAAGATATAGTTTTCTGATTAATGATTACGTTTTCTTTAAATAACTATTTAAATGCATATGAAATAAAGAAATACTAGTAGTTGTAATTAGTAAGTCTTATTTTTAATAAATTCATTAAAAATCCTATTAGTTTTCTTCTTTATTGTAGAATTCAAGTTGAAAATGAATATTTGATCTTAATTATAACAAAATATGTAAAGAAATCATATTTTTAATAATAGTTTCAATATCCGTCGAAAGATAGCAGCACCTAACAAGGGCTAAAATTTTAGTTCATACGAGCCATCAAGAGATGGCAGCACCGTCCATTTTACTCGTTTCCTAGCTGAAAAACACGATTTCGTATCAGGATAGTAGGAGTTCACAGGAGCTCACTTATTCGGTACCGGGTTAACTAGTGCTGCCATCTCTTGGTACTTACGTAAACTACGAATATTACCATGCTCGGGAGGTGCTGCTATCTGACGCGAAATACTGCAACTACCATCTCAAATGGAGTAAGTCGTGAATCTATTTGATTTCATTACTTTTCTTTATATTTTTCTTTATTTTATCTAAAATGCTGTTTTTTAAATGCATTTTTAATAAAAAAAGCGAAAGCGTATTTATTTCATGTAGAATATACTCGTATTTCTCTATAAAGGAAAAGTGGATATTCCGACTAAACAATTGGTTTGGCATCAATAAACACCAAATATTACAATTAGTTACCTAAGATATAGTTTTCGGATTAATAAGTACATTTTCTTTTAATTACTACTTAAATGCATAAAAATAATGAAATACTAGTAGTTGTGATAAGTAAATCTTATTTTTAATAAATTCATTATACATCCTATTTTTCTATTTTCCATTTGTTTATCGAAAATGCTTTTTTTTAATGTTTTTTTTTGCAAAAAAAAATCGCAAGTTTATTTATACACTGAGAATATTAACAGAATATGAATATTTGATCTTAATTATAACAGAATATGTAAAGCAATGATATTTGCAAGAACAGTTTCAATATTCAACGAAAGATAGCAGCATCTCTCAAGACCTAGAATTTTAGTTCCTAAGAGCCGTCAAGAGATGGCAGCACCGTTGATTACTCTTGTTTTTGAGCTGAAAAACACGATTTAGTGGTTTTCGTATCCATAAGCACCGATTTTTACAATTAATTACTAACAATTTAGTTTTATTATAAATAATTAAATTTTCATTCATCATCATTCATCACGGATATTACCGTGCTTGGGAGGTCAGGTAGCAGTGGGAAAATACAAGATCTACAATTAGTACCGTCCTCCAACGGACTGAATCGTGTATTTCTCATATTTTATTAATTTTTTTTTATCTTTTACCTTTATTTTATTAAAATTATCAATTTTTTTTTAAATAAAGAAGGAGTTTTGGATGATGATTTATTTATAGTATTTCTTTTTTTAGAAAAAAATAGATATCCAACCTAATATTTATGTTTGTACCATTATCAACACCCATATATACTAATTATCACACAAATTTTAGCCTAATGAATAGTGATTTAGATTTGTATTTACTACTTTTTAAATTTTTAAAACAGGAGGGAATTATGAATAGTTAATTGATTATCAATAAAGTAAGTCTTTTTTCTATTGTGATAATTAAAACCACTATAGAGAGAAATGAAAAAAAATCGAAAATGAATCATAGGCACTATTTCAAGTTGAAAACCCTTATTTTTTTCTTAGTTATAATTGAATTATGGCTAAAAATGACTAATAGTTTTTAATTTAAAATTAATCTATATCTCGACGGTGCTGCTATCTCTAGAGGAAGAGGATTTTAGGTACTAAAACTTCAGCCTTTGAGAAGTGCTGCTGTCTATCGACGAGTTTCAAAACCATTATCACAATTGAGAATTCTTTACCTATTTTTTTAAAAATTAAAAACAATTAGTTATTCTTAATACCAATTCAGTAATAATGAAAGGAATAAAAGAATTGTCAACTTGAAATAGCATGCGTGATTTCTTATTGAAACAATTTTTCAGTTCTCTCTAGTAGTTTAATGTACACAGTAAAAAAACAAGAAGATATTATTTCCTCCTTTTTAATTAATTTAAAAATAATTATTAGTCACTTTAATTATTATTAAGAAAGCTATATTTAAGTAATTAATTGTATATACATTGGTGTTTATTTATACAACGACAACTATTAGCATGGATAACAACTTAAAAAAAAAGAAAAGAAATACTATTTTTCAATTCAAAAAGTGAATTTACTTCAAAAATTCGTTTTTTTATTAAAAAACAAGCAGGAATGGTGTATTTGATAATATAATGGGAAATAATAAAGCAAAGTGATGATATAAGATAAATTCACAAGTGGGCGTATTTAAGGTTGTTTAAATAAAATTAGCCTGCATGGATTTATTTACTTGAAGATGATGCCATCTCCTAGCATCCAAGAAACTAAGATGTTAGCTCTTGAGAAGTGCTTCTGTCCTATGAAGGATATTAAAACTATTAGTACAATTGAGTTTTCTTTATCTCCTTATTTGTATTTTATTTCATTATTGATTGAGGTATGGAGAAAAATAAATGGATTTTCATATTAAATTGACTGTTTGAATAAAAAAAAAAAAAAAAAAATAGCTTTCAGCTTTCTCTTGTGTTGTAAAGAACAAAGTTTATCAATTATAAGAATGATTAACCATCTTTTGATTTATGCTTCTTCTTAATAATTAAAAATAATATCTGTACCTCAGAGGTAAACTATCGTAACTGATATTTTTCAAACTTTACAGGAGAGCAGTTTTAATGTTAAATTTTCCTTTTTATTTTTGTTCACCGTTTTCAATAATAATTAGAGGTAATCAAGATCAAGATCAATGAGGATCTCTAATTATCATTGAAAAACGTGAACAACAATAAAAAGGAAAATTTAACATTAAAACTGCTCTCCTGTAAAGTTTGAAAAATATCAGTTACGATAGTTTACCTCTGGGGTACAGATATGTATTAATTTTAATTATTATTAAAAAAGCTAAATTGAAGTATTTGATTGGGTAATTATTATGCAAGTCGTCGCTTTGAGTTAGGTCGCAAAAAGTTTTAACTTTTCATTTGTTTCCCTTTTAGCTTTAGTATGGAAAATATATTGTAATTATGAGAAATGTTGTATACTTTGGTAATAATTTCATCTAGATATAAATGTTTTAAAAGCATATATCTAAACTTAGAAATGTTAGATGAAACATTTATTTCTTGATAAAATGATTACCTAATATTACTACGCATTACCCATAATTACATTCTCTTCCATACTAAAGCTCACGATAACTTATATTTTTGTAAAAATTTGTTATTCAACTCAAAGTGACAACCTGTGAAACAGATACCTTATTTTGCGTATCTATTTTTTTTAATAGATACTTTATGTTAATGACAGTATAAGAAATGTATTTATTGTCAATAATTTGTTATTAGTTAAAAAATAGTAGCATTTAATTGAAAAAAAATTAAATAATAAAATATGATAGGCACTATTTATTGTATGATAAATTTATAATCTTCTCGCGTACATTTAGATTAGTATTATTTCATTATTAGTTTATCTGGTTCTTATTCATTGTTCATTCAATGGATGAATTAACGTTGTTTTTGATTTATTTATAGCACCCTTAGGTCGAGAAAAAAAATTGTCACATGATGACATTCTTCATCCTTTCTTTAACTTTCTTTAAGAAACTAAAAACATTTAAAAACTCAAGCGTACCAAAATACCCAACATTAAGTTGTGCTTTTTTTTATTTCGCACTTTAATATCTTCGAATTCATTTAACTTGCATCTAGCTGATTGATTTTTTGTTGAATGTAACCTAGCTAACTTAAGAATCAAAATTAGGGAATTCATTGTTAATTTGTTTACTTTTGCCTCAAAAAGCTTGCATATAAAATAAGTTATTCTTAATAAAATTGAATTAAAAATTTGTTGAATAATATTAGCTGAATAATAATATATATGAGGAAGAAAATGGTCCGGGTGGAGCTCAGAAAAATTGTCTATAGTAAAAAGATAAACAGTTCTAATCAATTTTTTTTTTAAATTCCTTAGCTTTTATAATAATATATTATAAATAGCTTTATAATAATATATACTTATTATTTTCAAATATTCTTAAATTTCAATTGTTTCATTTAGGTTTTGTATTTTATAAAGACTTCTTTCATTCTGATTAATTTATTTTATATTACAGATTTTAGATTTCAATGATTTATTATGTTTTTAGTTATAAAATATATTTATGTATTGTTATCTATTTTTCTTCGCTGTTAATAAAATAAGCTTTTTACTTCAGTTCTCGAGCTTAATTAATATACGCTGAACTATCTTTTGACAATGTTTTGAGACTTTATTATTCTAAGGCTTGTTCCCTAACAATGAAAAAACAGGCTTCTAGAGAATTATATTAAATCACACACTAGTCTAAATATAAAATTGGAACTTGTACGACCAGAAGACAGATAGGTGAATTGATTGAGTGATTTAGAGGAAATATCTATTCTTTTATACTTTAAACATCAATATATATTCTTACAGCTACATTTATCCTTTTGATAGTATAATATTGATATTTATATATATATATATATATATATATATATATATATATATATATATATATATATATATATATATTTATTTATTTTACGTTACATTGTTGTTAGACAGCAATACATAAGTATCCAATGGCAAGGCCCAACTCTTTAACTACCACTGTGTTCTGTATGCATTACCAGTAACCCTAAGAGCTTATGGTATTTTATCTAAATGCAACCGACCAATCAATTTGTAAGTGCAATTTATTTATGAGGAAGAAAATGGTCAGGGTGGAGGTCAGAAAAAATTCTCATAAATAAAGAGAACTATTTATTTAAAAGCCATCGTTTCGGCCCCCATTGCAGGTCTTCCTCAGGACTACATATACAATTACTTTTATAATGACAAGTAGAGTATATATTTTTTTTTTTTCGGAGCAAACAAAGGCAGCTATAAATATAAGAAGATAAGTAATAATACTATTATATAAACAAATCAATGTGGCAGAAGCCATTATTTAGAAACTAGGTAAAA
The DNA here is from genome assembly GCA_037127475.1 of Arma custos. NCBI lineage: Eukaryota > Metazoa > Arthropoda > Insecta > Hemiptera > Pentatomidae > Arma > Arma custos. The sequence goes on along the minus strand of JBBAGI010000139.1, from coordinate 23,712 downwards.
TATTTATTTCCATAATTCTAATTGTATAATTTGTACTTGTTTCTTGTTTTACCGGTTTTGTTATAATATATAAATTATGTCAATCATTAATTGAGATAACTATAAAGTTTATTATGGACAACAAGCTTATTAATGATTCTGAGAGATGGAAGGAGAAGGGAATAATAGTTACTGTAATGCGTAGAAGGAATAGAGTTTTTGATGTGTTGATGTGTTTGAAAGGCAATGATTTGTGGTTTAAAATCTTTATTTTGTATTTAGAGGTAAGATATCAGAGCTCCTCTGTTCCTCGATTGAGCTGGCAACTATTGACACTATTAATGACTAATATTTCAGGTGCTGGGAGGTGGTGCCTTCTTGCCGGGAAAATTATTACCTACAATTTATTGTAGTGTAGTATAATTATTACACTTTAGATTAAAATTGAATGTTCAGCGTTTAAATAATGAAAATGAAATCACTCTTCTTGGAATGGAGTATTTTATAATACTAGCATTAGACTTTTAATTATTTATATTTAGCTATAATTCGACAACAAGAATATGGCAGACCAAGGACTAGCTGAAATTAATGTATTTCCTTAAGATACATTTTTTTTTTAGTTATGAACTCTTAAAAAAGTTTGATAATTATAATTAATGCCAATATGAACATCGATTATATTCCGTTCTAGTTAAATAGTTGGTCAGGCCTGATTTGGGAGAACTTCCCTTTCCTTATATTCATCTTATTTCCCAGTTCTCATATTCTTGTTGTGCTATAGCGAATCACGTTTGTCTTGCTAAGTTTAGTAAATGCTGTATTATGGCTTTATAAATTTATTTATATAAAAATATTTATTTCATGGGATGGGCACATCCTAGGTAAGTTTTTCGTTATTAATTTGTAATGCATACAGTTAAAAACAAAATCCTTGATCTGGGATGATGAAGGAAGATATAGATGATAACCTGCGCTGACGCAACCTTCCGGATAGAGGAACCCCTTCCGTTTATAATTTTCTGCTATTCTTTTCCAAGACACTTTTCTTCCGGTTTCGGATGTTAAAACGGTCGTTCAAGAACATATGCCTCGATTTTTCGATATAGTCATAATCGTTAAAATTTTGACCTCTATGCGACGCGTGTAACAGCTCGTCATACTTCTCCTCCAACCATTTAGGCGGGGAATAATTATGCGGGTTTCCTTCATCGATTTTCAACGCTTTTCCGACAATTTTGTAAAGCGCTCCTCTGTCAAGGTGCAAATGATCTAAATTGACATTCAATATTTTGGATATTTCACTTTCTTTAGTTCCAAAGAGAGGCAACCTAGGCTCTTTGAGGAAATTTCGTGGGTCCGACTCATCGTTATAATTGTCAAATTTTTTCAGTTTTGAAAGGTAATATTTGCTGAACATTTTAGGAGGTTTCGTCGGCATTGCTTGACTATTTTTTTGAGGGTCGAAACACTGTTCGAAGTACCTCATTTTAGGGACGTTTACGATTTCATCTTCAGGTTTCAAAGGGAAGATCTTATGATCCGAGGAACCATTTGATGCCCCTTTCCAAATAAGGGACGATTCCGTACTGGAAAGTTTTTGAAAAAAGGAAGCTGTTTCAATCTCTATTGCTTGCGGTATGTCCAGATCGTTATGCATGTTTTGTTGATTAAAACTTGAGTTGTTTAAATTTGGAATATTGGCAGGTATATTTGTTACCTGACTTAATTTGTTGACAGGTTTCTCCGTTTTTGAGAGTTTATTTAGCAGATTATTCAAAAGAGACCCGAAAAGCTGAGGATTTGTGTCTTTAACTATACGACCACCTGCGCCACTTCCGCCAACTCCAACGCTTGGGTCCAATATTTTCGCATTTTCATAACGGACTTCCTCTTGCGTCATCTGTTGCTTCAGTTTCGTATCCTGGCTTTCAACTTCCTTTTCATCGTTGACGTCGTCTCGTTTTTCGTCAAGGCTTTCAAAGCCTTTGGAAACGACATGGTTAAAAGGCATCGGAACATCAAAAGGGGAATCGAAAAGTGACTGGTCTTTATTTTGTTCGTACTCGCTTGTCCAATCGTTTGACTCCGATTTTTCATTGTTGTTCCCGACACCGTTGTTATTTGGAAAATCGAGTCCTTCCTTGCTTCCATTAGGATCCTTTGAATAGATGTTTACTTTTTTCGCAGGTGCGACGCCAAGAGTTTCAGTCTGCATCTGCGAGTTATCATTATATTCTAGGTCTAAGGGTTCTACATCGTTATTGTAATTTTCTTCTCCGTTAAATTTGTCGGCAACAATATGTTCGGGAAGATGTTTCTTTTCATCGCCAAGTTGTTTAACATTTGCCTCCAATAGCCTATTGTCCAATTCGGAGTCTAAATCGTAAATATCACCTTCGACGTACTGATCTCTAACAGGTTTGGAGTAATCCAGGTCGGCATAATCTGAATTTTGAGGACCTGAACATTCTTCAGACTTCTTTCCGTTGATGTCAGAATCACGGAACTGGTTTTTGTCTATTGTGGAGTTTGCTAACCCATCATCCTTGTCGACTAGATAGTCTTCATCATAAAAATCTCCTTCTTGTAGATGTCTTCTATCATACATTATGTTGTCCGTTCTACCACCTCTCATAAGCTTTATCCTTGATCTGGAAAGGAGATCGGCCGGTTTTGCTTCGTGCTTATCGATAATATTAAGCATTTTGACATAATCGATTATTTTGGAAGAATCGAGCTCAATAGTCGCCGGGGTTGCCTCAAGTTCCATATTCAAAATTCTCAAGTATCTTTTCAGCTTGTTTTGATCCAGATATATTTTCGATACTTCGCTTAATCCAATCGCAGAGGAAGGGATGCGTATCTTTTCGCCCTCTACCGTTAAGTGACCTAGATTATCCGTTTCGTTGCCTGCTAAGCTCGGGGCTACCTGGAACAATTAAAAGTAAATGCCTTTATAAAAAAAGTAATCAAACTCAACAACTGTAAAAGATTCGAGAATACATTAATTAACTCAGTTAAGGAAAATATTTAATAAATTATGGTAGATTTACTTTGAATGATTTTAAAGCCTTGATATAACCTTTCATGTTTAGCTTTTTGTTTAAAATATCCCTTTGTGAGTATGGCATATCCGTCGGGCTTGGGCGCGCATACTCTCTAGTACAAATTATCTCTGAAACATAACAAATAGTTGAATTTATTGTATTAAAAATTAATTTTATAAACTCTCATAATTATTACTAAGCCACTAACATCCATTAGGGTCATGGGTTCAGTACGTGGTAGAGACTGGACTATTTCTGGGACAACGGTTGTGTAGGTGACTTTCTGCTTCAAAAAAACATTGCTCATATTCCTAACTATCGGAGACAATATTGATAAGATTAAAGCGCAGAGCAAGAATTTATATAATTGAAAACAATCATTAAGATCCACAAACTAAAAAAAAAAAAACACTTTTATTTTGAAGAGGAAAGATTTGTCCAGGCCGGAATTCGAACCCGGGTCGCAGTATTATAGTGCTCTAATCAACTGAGCTACCCTGGCTCGTAACACGGCCAGACAAATCCATTCTCTTCACCGATCATTTAGCCCCGTGTTCTCGCAAATTTTGCCATGTATACAAGGAAAGAAGAATGTTCATTGAACATTACTTTAATTAGGATCTCGTTGATTCGCGTCAATTCTATATTATAATTTATTTTATATTTATTATTCTTATGATGGTGATCATTTTTAAACATTTTTATTAACACTTCAGTATTCGCGCCTTTAAATGGAACATAAGTAGTCGCATGTCATCTGTGAGATGCCTTTTCTATTTTGTCCGATTATACTCACAATATTACTAATTTGTTACTAACATTATAGAAAATTAGTAAAATGATTGAAATAATTAAATCTCTAGTCATGGATGTTTATTAAAAAAAATGTTAAGAAATATAAAAAATAAAACAATAAGGAAAAATATAAAATAATAAACAGAGAGGTTTACAAAATATTTCATATGCAATATGAAAATAAATTTAAAGTATATACACATAATCAAAAATTAATTACCAATAATACTTTTTTTATGTAAAAAAATGTATCAGTCCATTTTGCGACTACAACCATCAGCACAAATAAAGGCACAATGTGGACCTAAGCATAAATACTGCCCAAAATCTTTACATCTGTACTGGGTGTACTTTATTTCTCTTTTTGACAAGGTGAACACCGTTTACGAGAAGTAGCTTCTGCTGCATCTTCATTTGTTTCAACAATAGAAGCAGTTTCATCTGGTGAGATCTCCTGAAATCTGCTTAATATTGCGGTGGGAGGAGAAAGATTTTTCTTCTCCTCTGAAGCTGCTCTTCTAGTAATTCTATCCCGAGACGTCTTAGAAAAAGTTGCCTAACTGATACCTCGTTCCCATTCCATAAAAATATTACTTGGGCATTGATGCCAGCAATATTTATTTAGTAAGGAGAAAAACAACACCATAGGCCAACGTCGCCCTCTCCCCAGTAGCCGCGTAGGATCTCAGAGATGATTCAGCTAATATCAAGTTAGTCACTTGCCCAGAAGAAAACCAAAACTACACTGGCATGTAGCTAGAAGGAGGGAGGGGTTTGCAAATTTGAACATATTCTGGCAACAACCATAAATGTTTCTCTGGAATCTCTCAGATGACATGCGATTACCGGAGTGTTAAGACCGTGGAAAAAATACAACGAAAAGCCCTTACTCTCTAAACTAAAACAGAAATAGAAATTATCTCTCCAATATTTCGCCCATTCAGGCATCCTTAGGATAGATAGAGAAAAAATAAAAAAACCAAAGAACAAAAACAAAACAACATGAATAATGCACCCAAGAAGCATCCCACCACCTCCAAGGCTCAAATGCAACTTCTGCACTTATTTTTTCTCTATCTACCCTGAGGATGCCTGAATGGGCGAAACATTGGACAGATAATTTCAATCTGTTTTAGTTTGGAGAATAAGGGCTTTTCTTTGAAATTTTTCCACGGTCTTAACATTTGAGTAAGGTCTCTTTTTATTTTTCAATATTTAAATATTTTTATTTTGAAGATTTCTATCGGTGAAGATAATGGATTTGTCTGGCCGTGTGGCGAGCTATAAAATTTATCACCATTATAAGAATAATAAATTTAAAATAAATGATAAAAAAAAAATATACCACTAGAACTCATTAAGAATATTGGGTTCAGTTCGTGGTAAAGACTGTACTGTTGGGACAACGATTGCAAAGGGAGGTGATTTGTCTCAGGTCACACTCAGGCCCAGGTTTGTTTAAATTGAGGATATCCATGAGGATGTGAGAGCCCCAGTAGGGTTCCGGATCCCAAAGGATCTATCCCTGGCTGTTAAAAGATTAATTAAAATCTGCTACATCCGGATTTGAACTGGGGACTTTTGGCACATCAACTTAGTGCTCTTTCACTGAGCCACTACGCTAACCTACGAATAAAACGATCCTAAACTAATTTTTAGCACCGTAAAGGCCAAAATAGCCTCAGAAACCTGAAAATAGTCAGCTCATTTCTGCATTATGAGAAATCTAACCATGTCCAATCTAGTACTTCAGCCACTATGATAACCTGTGTGTCACTGTCCACCAATCATGTTAACCTGTTATTTCTATGCACCTTTGCATACAAATCGTACCAAAATTGGGATCAGATACCAATTGTAAGTACATTTCAGAGGTTTGTTGTAAGAGCATCATTAGAAACAACTCATTGCAAAGAATGAGACAAGAGGAAGGTTAACACAAGTTGATGTATTATCGATGAACTTATTGCTATTGATTAACTTCTTACTTATTGATACACTTATTAGTTTCAAAGCCTTTCGTTTGATTACTCAATCTTTGACTTTCATTGAGTCATATAAACGTAATTCCACCGGATTGTGAAAAAATTCATAGGTAACATTGCTCCTGCCACTGACTTGCTTGTTGCATCACTAACGAGTTCCAACAACTATCTTTACTTTGAAAAATATTACAAGCATGTACTTACGAATTACGGAGAATATCACGCAGGAGGCTAGAGCACATGCTCTCATGGGGGACAAAAGGCGATGGTAAGGCGGGAAAAGTATTTCATCAACTCAATATTCATCAAATCCCCTCAAGCCCGGAGACCAAAACCCCTCCCCAGTCGTATCTCACATAAATCACAACTTATTTAGAAATAATTTCATTTGACAATAACAAATAGCTTTGTAAACACATGGTTTGTAAATAAACCTTATCTTGATAAATAGCAAGTTTGGGAACGAACTGGAATGAAATTTCGAGGTTATCCGAAATATCATCTGTCAATATTTATGTACCAATTTCTCATAATGAAAACTGAAATGTCTACTTTCGACAGGTCGAATTTAAATTTTTTATTAATTTTCTCCTCTAGATATGAATGCTTAAATCAGGTACTTGTTTCTGATCTGCCACGTCAAAAAACAAAAATTATAATAGAAAATGAAATTAATACTTAACACAATGTAACATGTTTCACATATCACTTAAATCATTCATAGTACCAAGTATGGCCTAGCAATCATATAAAGTACTACCCATCTACCCTGCTAGGATCATTACCAGATAAAGCAGACATGTTTCTTCCAACAACCTGTCAAAATTGTATTTCGCATGTTTCTTGACATGTTTGACAGGTTGCTGGAATTAACCCATAATTTGTGGATCGAATAACTCAATCACTAGAGAGAGAATGGTAATTTTTCTAAATAACAGACAAGGAAAATTCACGCAGACAGAAATGATTATTTAGCACAGAAATTACACATCATGAATTTGCGTTCTTTTTATATAAAAAATTATTTGCTTTAAAAAATAAACATATGTTTTGATAATGCTATTTTTTTAATAAATTAAATTATACTTATTCAGTGAGGCATACACTGTAAATAAAGCTCTTTCAAAAGAACAACCACATAACTCAAAATTTTGTATTTTTTAGTTAATCCTAAAGTGGCATATTGTATTGGTTGAAGCTTTTTAATTCAGGAAAGACATATTTGATATTCCATTTCTGACATGGCTTTTTTTTAATAATTTTTTTTTTGAGTTGTCTCGTGTTTGAACTTGAAGTTGTATGGGAATAATGCCATATGTTGAAATAAAAAGTTCCAAATTTTGAAAAAATCTCTAATACCTAATTAATAAAATATTTTTATTTGAAAAGAAAAGATATGTCCAGAGCCGGGATACGAGCCCAAAACACAAACGGGGATATGGGGTCAGTGAAGAGAAAAGATGTGTCTGACCGAGATACGAACCAGGATAGCTCAGTTGGTAGAGCACCATGACGGATACATGGGAAACCCGGGTTCGAATCCCAGCCCTGGACATATCCTTTCTTTTCAAATAAAAATATTTAAAAATATAACAATTAATAAGCCAATAAAATAAATGGATTAATAAAATAATTTCAAAACCATCATTGCAATAGGAACGCTTTACGTTACTAACAAACAATTTTTTTTTTTTTCACATAACACTTCCAAATAGCTCTATTAAAAAGTTTGTTTTTTTGAGTTATAACATTGTTATTTTGCGATGGTTTATTTAAAACGAAGGGACATTGTAGTTCATTGGATTTTTTTTTTCTCTGATAGAGCAATTCTGTAGCCATAAAAAAATTATTTATTTTATCTGAAAAAGTTGTTTCGAAAATTCAAAAGTTTGTAAATATTAACGAAATATCCCATGTTTGTTGCCTTCTACCATCGTAAAATAACATTTCTGTCCGGGAAAATTGCATACAATATCGCCCATCGTAAAACTATGTCTTTTCTGACTAAACTTGGATAAAACACTCATGAGTACACACGCATACCAAATTAAAAAACACAGTACAGACAATATGACAAAAAATACGTTATCACATCTTCTGGAATGTTTCACTTATGAAATAAATGTCTTACCTACTTTAGAAAACCAAGACTCATTTGGACGCATGTTAAAGAATTTTCGGGTTCAGTGGAACACTTCATATAGGCGTGATACAAACAAGACTGCTATAAATTCTCCGAAAAGTATAAAATTCACCTTGGTTAATTTCTAATAAAAAACACTGAACATAGTAAAATGAACATTCCAACAGTGAAATCTTTCCTCTCTACCTACTTTAAATATCTATTATATTTACTTTTTAACTGTAACATTAAAGCCGATGAAGGGTCTTGGGTTCATTACCTGGTAGAAACTGTACTGTTTCTAGGTCAACCGTTTTTTATTTTTCCGAGACCACGCTTAGCAACCTGGTCATTCTCCCAATTACAGGTAGCCACTTTATAGAGGATGGATGAGCCACAGTGGGGTCTGTAGAGTCTATACGCAGCTGTTAAAAGGTTAAATAATATTAAATCAACTGAATTAAACTTTCAACTTTTCAACTCTCCAGGTATCATATGTACGTAAATAGATAATAAAGAACAGTATATATTGCATTCGCGGTCAACAAATATTGATGCATTAGTTTTAAAGGCAATTTATAGTCAGTTTTTTAAATACGTTTATTGGAGGATTAAAACTTCTTTATTAACAACTTTTTGTTCATATGTAAAAATTATGATATAGGCGGTTAGAATATTTTTAAAGATAATTGTGGCTGCAAACAGATTAAATAATATGTCTGCCTCAGCCGGATTTTAACCCAGCTTAGAAACTCAGCATTCTACACACTGTGCTACACCGTTCCTCAGTTTTAAGAAAAAATCCACAATCTTTCTGATATATACTCTCAACGAAAAGAAATATTATAAACTTTTTTATTATTTAATTTACTCAATAGCACAACCTAACTACTGTGAGAAAGGTTTAACCCCTATTTTCTCCAGCATCTCCCTATTAACAAACTAATCACATATTTTTTTATTAATTTATTCATTGAAATTTAAAACTGTATTATAACAATAACAACAAGCTGAGAAACTACCCAGTGGAAGTACTCAAATAACAATTTAAACGTAGAAGGTCACGAGGCCATCTTCTTTTCAGAGACCTCGGAGGTCATTATTAGGAATTGATGAAATAGCTGAGTTTGAAACTAGTGGGTTTGAGTGAGAATGAAATTTTTCATGAAAATACTGAAATGGAGTTCGGGCCAAATCAGCAACAAATGGGGCATTGAGCTGTTTACGAATGACTCTATTCTTAGCAAAGTATGGAGCATTGAAAATTTTACGAAAGATTTTAGATTGTAAGGATTGGATACGAGAGGAATTCGATGGCTTAGTCGAGCTCCAATGCTCTTCTCCGTGAGTCCAAATAGGCCTTATAATAATACTGTAATTAATTGTCCTTTCTAATTAATTGGGAGCTTATAGCGTAAAATTTAAGTATATTTTAAGATTATGAAGCAATATTCGAAGCCTTGGAACGCAATTGTACTATATAGTATAAAAGTTTAAACAATAAGGATAGGAAGAAGACTTCCTTCCTAAAGGAGACTAGGCAATTTCGGGGATAGGAAAGGCAATATATAGAGCAAAGAGGATTGGCAAGCCTGGAAAGATGAGAAAAGTTAAAATTTGCGACGCTGTGGATGTCAGGGAGGAATGAACGATTGACAACGGAAATTGACTTAGCTGAAGAGTTTGTGACATTTTGGAACTTGTTAAAAACTCCTCCCTCTCTCCCCCCTCCTCCCTCCCTCCCTCCCTCCCTCTCTCTCTCTCCTCTCTCTCTCTCTCTCCTCTCTCTCCTCTCTCTCTCTCTCTCTCTCTCTCCTCTCTCTCTCTCTTCTCTCTCTCTCCTCTCTCTCTCTCTCTCTCTCTCTCTCTCTCTCACTCTCTCTCTCTCTCTCCCTCCCTCCCTCTCTCCCTCTCCCTCTCTCACTCTCTCTCTCTCTCTCTCTCTCTCTCTCTCTCCTCTCTCTCTCTCTCTCTCTCTCTCTCTCTCTCTCTCTCTCTCTCTCTCTCTCTTTCTCAATCCGATATCATTCATTGTTCATATCTATCCTATCTCCATAGCCGCCATATTCAGCCTCTCTTCTCAGTCAGGTTTTATGAAAGAATTTAATGAAGAACAGAGAATGGGTACGGGTCGGAAAGCAATTAGGGATCTAAGGTATTTATTTTAAATATTAGAATCGCTTTTTCAACTACTACTGCAACACTTACAAGACAAACGCTCTAAGCTCCCAATTAATTACAAAAGACTCATATACATGACTGTTATAAGACCAATATAGAATTACGGAGTAGGGCTTTGGGGTCTCCGTAAAGTCATCGAATTCCGTAAACGAATTCCTCACAATCCAAAATCCTTCGTAAAATCCTAAATGCTTCTTACTTCGTAACGCATAATGACATCCATAATGACCTTAAAGTCCCATTTGTGACATGAAAAACTTTAATCCCACTTAAACCCACTTGTTTCGAACCTAGCTACTTCTTCAAATCCTGATAATCCTCCAAGGTGTCTGAAAAGAAGATGGCCTCGTGACGTTCTAAGTTGAATTTGTTATTTAAGGACTACCACTGGGTAGTTTCTCTATATGCCTTTATCCATGACATTATGCATTCCTTTAATTCCTGATAATAAGATGGCCTCGTGACCTAAGTTATTATTGAACTACCAGTGGGAACATAAATTTTACAAAAATTATTAGTAGGAATAGCACAACTATATTGCCCATGAATGAATGAATAAGGTTATTGCCAATTTTATAGCATTTATATTATTATATATTTAATAACTACATTAATATTTAATATAGTATAATTACTAATAAATATTAATGTTTTTATAATAAAAATAATATTAAAATGCTACAACTAAATGAATGGTATCCATAATCATTTTTGCGTAGTTTATTCTAAGATCTTTCAGTTAAATATTATTATTCTTATCTTAATAGAATTCTAACTTTTAAACTAACGTTGATCAAAACAAATTGTATAATTCATACGCAGGCCACTAGGAGTCTTCAGTCTTGCGCAACACGTCACGAGCATGTCGCTCATGTCGGTGACCCGAAGTTTTACCCCAACTGAAAATCTTAACGCGGCTAAAGTAGTTTTTACTTCAATAAATTGTTAGCTGCTGCTCCTCTCTTAGACCTTGCGGACACCTGGAAAGGGCTGGCTGGGAATGAAGTAATAGACAAAAGCACTTATGGAAAACATGGAAAATAAACCCAAAACATGCTCCTAACTCTATTGTATTGTCTTCAAACTTTGACATGTAGGGTAAATTCCGCTAATTATAAAGATTAATTCCCGCTAGCGTAAATATATTCAGTACTCTCTTGTAAGGTGCTGCGCCCTAGCGGACACATTTGACTGATTTCTTTCAATCCAGAGGGAATTAATTTACAAACACTAATCCCTTCCTGTACACGAGTCTGCAACGTTTACAGAAACTGCGCATGGGAACTGATTAGGTTGCAACGTCTCGATCACTGATGAGATTTTCTCCCCTTATCTATTGATTTCTTAATCTTTTCACACATTTTATTTTTTCCTTCATTACAAATTTTTTTTTTTTAAGCAGGTAAATACAAAAAAGATTCAATGTGTAAGATATAAGGGATGAAGAAAGCTATCGTGGAGTTAGAGAATTGGAAAGGGGTGGGGAGGGAACAGAAACCCAAATTGTTGGCAGATAATTACCAATGATTTCCCCCTCCATTCTCCCTTTTCCCCCACTCCTAATACCCCTCCACTTCTACCCCCCCCCCCCACCAGCAAACGATTGCTCTGTTCATCAAGGCAACATTCAGCTCCCAATTCGTGGCCTCGTTCCGCATCGTAGTGATTGTTTAGAAGCACGCACGAGGTGAAATATATTGACAAATATACTTTAAGATTCTTTTAATATTTCAAGCTATGAGAGTTTACTCATTGCTAAACTATATTGCCATATTTTTGAAAATTATAGAGAATCGTGTACTTACGGATGCCTCACTGCGAAAGGTGGTAGATTTCTGATCTCTACGACCCGAGTTGGAAAGTTTCAATACCATAACTGCTTCTAGAAGAGCGTGAAATGAACGGAGGATGTATTTAATAAATTTTAAACAAAATAATTTTAATTCAATTTATTGTTGCCAAGGTTTCGGTCTAATTTCTAGGCCTTCATCGGGGCAGAGAATAAAACAAAACAGAATAACTATATAAACAATAAAGTACCTAAGAAAATACAACAGGTTATATAAATAGAAATGATTTTTTTTTTAAGAATAATTTATTGATATTTACAACTGTTATAGCACTCCAATAAAGTTCTATAGTAGAAGGTCTCGAGACAATCTTCTTTTCAGCCGCCTCGGAGGGTTATCAGAAATAGTATGTGAAGCAAGTTGAGAGACTAGCGGATTCAAGTGTCTATGGAGCTTTTCATGGAAGGATAGGTATCTAGTTTGGGCCAAATCAGTAACATATGGGATATTAAGATCATGATGGATGAGTTTGTTTGTGACATAATAAGAAGCATTGAGGATTTCACGAAGGATTTTGGATTGTAAGGATTGGAAATAGAAATGATAGGAATAAAAAGAGTGATACATTATGAAATAATTGATCAGAAATTACGAGAGTGGAAAGAAATCTGAAAAGAAGAAATAAAAACAAAGATAATATCACATTAAATTACAAGAAAAATGTCATATTATTGGTGAAAAAATAGGATTCCGTTTGAAATAGGAATTAAAGTGAGTATGAAACTATGTGAGAGTTATATATATTAAATTAATAAACATTTATTGTTATAAAGGTATATGAGGAAAGAAGGACAGAGATAGAGAGAATGAAGGAGCGAAGAATATAATAATCACAGAATTACGGTTATTCGTTGATGAAGCGTTTAATTTCCTTTTCATTAAAATAATGGGCGCGAATAAACTTCACCCGGCACGAAGCATACACCCACGTTTAGGCATATCGACTTTCCGCAAATTATAGATAATTTTAAGCTCCGTTGAAGGAGAGCTATTTCAACGTACGCAATGAAGATAAGATTTATTTAAATATTTTATTTGAAAAGAAAATATATGGCCAGGACCGGGACCCGAACCCGGGACCTTCACCTCTCCGTGGTGACGCCTCAACCATCTCGGCCACCCTGGCACGTTTCTCGGCCAGCCCAATCAAAATGTGCCAGGGTGGCCGAGATGGTTGAGGCGTCACCCCGGAGAGGTGAAAACCCCGGGTTCGAGTCCCGGTCCTGGCCATATCTTTTCTTTTCAAATAAAATATTTAAAACAATTATATCATATAACAAGTAAATAAATTATAATAAGATAAGCTTTAGTTTATTGTACTGCATTTTATATTATTAATGAGCATTGCCTTGAAAGAAAACTTTAAAGGGGATATGTTAGAGAAGAATTAGTTGACTGGAACTTCTAGTGTAAGGAAGAAATAGTTGGGGATGCAGTCAATTAAAACACCATAAGTGTATACTTATTTATTGTGTGCCAACGTTTCGAACTAAAATGTAGGCCATCTTCAGGGCTCTGAGGGAGAAAGGAACAGAAAAAAAATATAAAAAACGTCGCAGTAACAAGAATATAGTGACATGTAATGCAGAAAATTAAAATAGTGACTAGATTTGATAAAATAGTGAATAGATATGATAATTAAAGATAAAGAATATTAAAATAGTTACAGAATATAATAAAATTAAAGTAGTGACAGATATAATAAAATTACAGATGATGAACAGAAATTAAAATAGTGACAGATATAATAATTAAAGAAAACGAATATAAAATACAGAAAATAAATTTACAGAAAGGATAAAATGTAAACATAATATAAAGGGAAAGAAAAATGAGGAGGTAAAAAGAAAGATACAAAATGAGAAGATAAAAATATAAAAAAAAGGATGGAATATGAAGGATTTAGAAAAAACTAGTTTAATTATATATATAAATTGTATGATAATAGACTTCTAGAGGTTACATAAGTAAAATGTAATAATACCAGAATATGTAGAAAGAAATTAATAGGTATCTTGCAGAATGACAGAAATGTAAAAAAATTGAAAATATAAGTATGGGATGTAATATAGAAAAATAGATTGGGATGTAATATAAAAGTAGTTGATTGGATTGATAAATTTGAAAAATTAAAAATAATGCTTATAAATATGAACTCTAAAGTATGAAAAGAAAATAGAAATTATAAGTAAGGGAAGTTAATATTATAACTGTATACAGTTAGAATGAAGTTGTATTAATATCATTTAAAGTGGATAGTAATTTTACTGCAATCTTCCCATCGTCGTCATGCTCAATTGAAATTTTTTAAAATACTAGTTACCGTAATGTTTTATTGCTAAATCTACGGTGAGCATGAAAAACCCACACTGAGACATCGTTCGTTTATAATCGAGAAAATTGTAAGTAAATGGCTTAATAAATCTTTGCGTTTGTTAGGAATTGACTATTGAGAACTACAATATTAAGTTTACTTCATTACTGAGGATGATTAGAGAGTTAGCGAGCGGCGAACGACTTGTAAGAAAGATAATTTAAAGTGAGACAGAAAGTTATAACATGGATTAACAAGAGACTTTATTATATGAACTAACTAAGTGACTTATTGCCTATAGACTAACATTATAACTTATTGACTACTCTGGAACTAACTTACTGATTACTCTCTTAAACACTTCTCTCCTATCTCTAATCTTAGAACTGCTATATATATATATATATATATATATATATATATATATATATATATATATATATATATATATATAAAAGAAGAGGGTAGGACAAAGAAGTTTACATTGATGAAATTTTCACTTGTTACAAATCCAATTTATGAGCAATTTACTTCAGGTCGTTGCCATGCAAATAGGCAATATTCGCTAAAACAACGTTGTGACCACGGAGCAATCGAAGAGAGGAAATCGTCCTTACACGACTTAGGATAGGACATACAAAGCTTACCCATGCTCACCTGATTACTAAAGAAAATCCACAAATGTGTGAGAAATGAAACGAGAGAATAGCAAAAGTCAATTTTCTATGAATAGTTTCACTATGAATCCTCACAAATTAAGTCAAATAACCTTTACTATTCGTCAGAAACCAATGACTTCATGTCCTCCGGTATCCTTTAATAATATCCCACTGAATCCTCATACGAGATTGGAAAGACAAGAAGCTGGTCGCCGTTTCAGTCTACTGCAACACTTACTAGACAAACGCTCAAAAGTTTTAATTAATTAAAAAAAACTGATATAAATTATTATTACACATACTTATAAATTATTATTACATATTTGGACTTGGGAGTTGTGCTTTGGGGAGCCACTAAGCCATCGAGACGTCTGAAAAGAAGATAGTTGAATTTGTTGTTTGAGTACTAACAGTGGGTAGTTTCTCCACTTGCCTTTATCCATGCCCCTACAAAGGAGTTGATGGTAAAATGTTTTGATTTTTCCGCCAAAACAATCCTATCGACTCGGCATTGCTTGGAAGTGAACGGCAGCCGAATATAGCAGAGTTAAATTATTCTCGATCCTGAGGCAGATAATTGAGCGGGAAGGGAGAACTGTGTAAGATAAATAGAAAGCTGTAAAAGTATCTCCTCTATCCTGCTTTAAAGTATCCTTTACAAAGAAGAGCAAATCCTTTTGTTGGCCATTCTTTGAAAAGAGGTCGGAGGGAGGAATGAAAGAAGTTGTCCCTCAAGGGCGCCCAGGTCGATATCTCCTCTCCTTCCGATTATAGTTTCGAATCCTTTCCTGAGGTAGTTAGAGGATTTAAATATTCCATCTCTCCCAGGCCTGGCTATCGAGGGCTCTTTATCGATGTTAACTAATACTGATAACAGAGTTCTAAAATAGATCGATTTTACTTATCATTGATCAAATACATAAATGGAGGATTTGAAAATTTTGTGTACATGCTACTTTTTGATGTTAGAGCGGAGTGGCTCGGTGGTAGATTACTGAATTCTGCTGCAGGCAAGACTTTTTTTAGTCTTTTAGCAGCGGGAGATGGATCATATAAGACCTAGGACCCTCCTGGGGCTCACCCACCCTCTAAAAGTGGGTACCCAAAATAATGGGGGAAATCTGGTGGTTGAGCGTGACAGAGTGAGGACAAATCACCTCCCTGCACAATCGTTGTCCTTGAAACCATGTACTGAGCCCCAGACCCTTGACGGGTTGTAGTGGTACAAGTTTTTTTTTTTTGCTTTTTGATGTGAGTTGAAGAAAAAAAAGAGGGGTCACCTGTAGTCTAACGGTTAGCACAACAACCTACTATACCCAAGATCAATGGTTCGCAACCCGGCAGGTGGTCTTTAGGATTTTTTAAAGGGAGTAAAAAACCCTTACTTATGCCTTCGGAAGGAACGTAAAATGGGTGTCCCGATCCTGTACTCGTGCCCTACACTAATTATATTTGGATAGACAAAACTGAGAACTCCCATTGTAGCATCTTCCGATTAGCCATAGCAACATACAGTGCCGATAGAAGAATAAACAAGAAAATGGGATTGGGCACTCAAAAAGTAAAAAAGAAATATGGAATTGATGAAATGGGAATTCGAGTTCTTTCCCATTACTTCTGAGACAGTAGATAACTTAATAATCGAAACAGTCAATGGATTTATATATGTTGTAATTACAATTTAATGAAATAAAGGAAGTTCAGAAAAAAAAGTCAATAGAAAAAAAGTTTGTTGAAAAATATTCGGGTTCAGCTAAAAACCTAAAACAATACACGTGATACAAATAAAACTGTCCAAAAGTTTTGGAAAAATAGAAAATATACCTTGGTTAATTTCGAATCAAATTGCCCTCAATAAAATGAATACCGCAACAGTGATATCTTTCTTCTTAATCAACTTTGAATATTTATTATATTTAAATTTTTACCTGTACCACTCATACCCATGAAGGATCTTAGGTTTATTTCGTAGTAACAGAATGTACTGTTTCGATGAAAACGTTTGTGGAGGTAGGTGTTTGTTCTAGATCACACTCAACCTTCAGTTTTCTAGAGCCTCTTTTCAAATGATTACCTATATGGCTCTAGAAATGACAGTTTTAATCAGCTTAAATTGTTTTGAAAACTTTATAAATCTTTCGTTTTCTCAAATCTGTTAATAGCCTTAGATGGGTCCCAGGAGATATTTCATTCTCTATAAAGTGCGTACACTTGATCAGAAGAAAACCTCTTGGGAAAATCAGGAAGGTCTTGAGATGCCACAGCTAACAATTTAAAAAAATTATCTGACAGGACCGGATCTGAACCTGGGATCTACGACACGGCAACTCAGCGCTCTATCACTAAGCTAAATGGTTGGTATAGTACTCTCTTAAATTCCTAAGAGAAAAAGCTCCCAAATTCATTCCTGTAACTGCAAAGTAAAGATAAAAGATCTTCATTGATTATTAAAATATTTTGTGAAAACACTATTTTATAAGTAAAACTTGTTAAAGTAATCAAAGATAAAAATATGTAAAGGAGATGGTTGGGGGGTGCAGTCAATAAGAACACCGAATAAGTGAAGTACTTATATTATGTGCCGACGTTTCGACCTACAGTGTAGGTCATCTTCAGGGCGAATGATGGGAAGCGTGACCGTTACAGATCGCGGCTAGAGTGTACTGGGAAGCTGGGAAGGAAAGCCCAGTACACTCTAGCCGCGATCTGTAACGGCCACGCTTCCCATCATTCGCCCTGAAGATGACCTACACTGTAGGTCGAAACGTCGGCACATAATATAAGTACTTCACTTATTCGGTGTTCTTATTGACTGCACCCCCCAACCATCTCCTTTACATAAGATCATCCAGTCAACCATTTTCATCTCAAAGATAAAAATAGTTGAATTTATGATTTTTTTCTGTATGAGATGATCGGAGTGGCTCAATGATAGAGCGCTGTGTCGAAGGTTCTGGGTTCAAATCCAACCGTGGCAGGTTTTATTCAATCTGTTAACTTTTGGAGTTGGAGATGGGATTTGATGACCCTCCTGAGACCCAGCTAGCCTGTATAAAGTGGGTACCCAAAATAGGGGTGAGGGGGGCTGGAGAGTGAGCGTGATCTCGTTCAAATCACTTCCCTGTACAACACTTGTTCAAGAAGCAGTAAAGAAGCCACCACCAATTCAAGACTCTTCATGAGTTGTAGTGGTACATGTCGACTTTTTTCCAACGTACTTTAATTTCCTTTTTCCTTTTCCTCTAATATTCAGTTTTTGTAATTGGTTTCATTTTCATTTTACCTTGTCCTGTCTTAAAAGTTTTTTTTTATTTTTATTTTTTTTTAATAATAGAATTTTATTATTGGCTGAGGTGGTGGGGGTAATCGGGGAGTGGTGGGGGTAGTGGGGCCGAAGAAAGCCGCTAGAGGTCGCCAGTTGCTCCCAAGCTCCCAAAAGTCCTTCACGTTCTCGTCACTTTTGCCTCGAGCCACTCTTCGCGTACGACTAGTTCCGGTAAGAGGCATAGATTTTAGTTATTTAAAAAAACAAAAAAAACAATATTTTATACACAATTTTTATTAATTTTTTATTAGGCTATGTTCGTTGATAAAAAAAAAAATGATCAAAATAAAAGCCTACATAATTTTCATAGCGTTATCATTAAAAGTATTGATTGTTATGATAATATGTGAGATAAATAAATACAATTAAAAAATAAGCCGTTTTTCTTATGTAAATAATAGGGTCTTACTCAAAAAATCAAGCCTAATTATTTTCACACAAATTATAAAGTTATTCAATTTATTATTGAATATGAATTTTCATTATATTATTCGAATCTTAATTAATTGAATACAATTTGAATGAACATTTTCAATAATAAGTAAGGTGAATGTATGAAGGAGTGCTTTGTTTTTTTTTTATCCTAGAAGCTTTCTACTACCTTCCTTTCTAATTATATAACTGATGATTAGTTAATATAATAATAATATATTTATATTTGTTTTAATTCAATATAACTATTATTATAGTTTCTTTGAAGATGTTATCGTAGGGAGGTCATAAAAAAATTGACTCTTTCACTATTCCTTACCTAGTCACCCTCATATCTCAGTTAATACTGATTAAAAGCTTTCCTCCCCCCAAAAAACTAAACTGAATAAATTACATATCTGAAGCATAAATATAATGTGCTTAGATTGCTTTATGCTGGTGGGTGAGATAAAATGATGTCCAATTAGTTACTGTCTCACAGCTACTACCTAATTGTTCAAAAAGTGGTTTATTGTTTAATTATTTTAAATTTTACCGATTATCATCACCCTTTTGGAATGTATTGCTCCATCAAAAGGGAAATGTCGTAACCCAAAAAACCTAATTTTTCAGTTGAGATATTTAAAATTCCATGCATTTGTCAAAACCAGTTGAGTTAAAAATTTTGTTAAAATTTTGACATTTTTTTATTAGCCATTAGAAACTTTTTAAAAGCATGAAATTTTTTTATATCCCATAAAACCTATATATAAAAATCAAACTATGACAAAAAATGATACAACTCAAAATATGACTTTATTATAAAAAAAAAAAATGTATTATTACCCATGTACCTTGATGACTAAACATTTCAAGATAAAAATTCTATTTTTCAATGAATATGAATGGAATTGGTACTAGCTACGAAAAACATATTTTCTTGTTGGAAACTATGAGAAATAAATTTAAAAAATTGTATTAATTGTTTTGGTAATGTATTTCATTACTTACAAAATTAAAACTATTGTAAAAGATTACGAAACTGTCCATAACTATTTCAGTTTTCCGAAGTATAAATTTAAATATAGATAGCCTGGGGGTGCAGTCAATGTAACACAAAATAAGACAATCTTATTTATTATAAGTGCCGATGTTTCGGTCTAGGTTGTAGGCAATCTTCAGGGCTGATAGAAGCTGGAGTCAATATGGCACTTATAATATGTAAGTTTGCCTTATTTTGTGTTACATTCACTGCACCCCCAGATTATCTACATCCCACATTAGCTCTTCCAGTCAACTATTTTCCTCAATATAATCAATTTAAATATTTCAATTTTTTCACAGACATTTTTTTATGCTTCTGATTTGACTTTGCAACGAATTCTCCCTTTTATCTAATAAGGATCATAAGATATTCTGCATTACAACTTGGTCGAAATATTCGTTAATTTTTAGCGCTATTTTCAAATCGATATCAAGCCATGTGGCAAATCTTTTATTTCATTGAGCTTGCAAATCTACATACGAGCAATGGAATAAAGTCTAATCGTTATGGTACTCTCTTCAATGGCGAATCAATCAATCAACTCAATCAATGTAATCAATCGCATCCGTTGAATGCATGGAATCATTCCATTCTCGTGCAGCATAAGTGACTTTCGCAAGTATGTATGTAGTAGCAACAGTTACTGACAATACATACGTGTACATAATAAATACATACAAATACATATTACGGCCTTGTGTCGGTTTAGGGAACCCGCCTTCAGCGGACTCAGACTACATAATTACTTAAAATAC
Organism: Arma custos; assembly: GCA_037127475.1. NCBI lineage: Eukaryota > Metazoa > Arthropoda > Insecta > Hemiptera > Pentatomidae > Arma > Arma custos. The sequence continues at coordinate 3,241 of JBBAGI010000139.1, read as the reverse complement.
CTTCGGGTAGAAAAAGTATTGTAACATAATATATATATATATATATATATATTATGTATTGGATATATATTGTATTGTAAATATTTTTAATTGAATAAATGGAGATTTGAAACAAAAAAAAAACAACTAAAAATGCAGATATAACAAAAGGGAATAGAAGGGGAAAAATACTGTTACCTGCGACTCCTTTTAAAAAAATAAAAATAAAATGAACATTTCTAAATAAAGTTGTAATGAGGAAGAGTTACCAAAGCCGTGTAGTCCCCTACTTTTGTAAACACCAGCTTTGTTATTTTTCTGTTTACAATGGTAAGTTATTCAAAAGTTTAAGAAAGGCCAGGTTGTTATTTTTGGAGGAAGAGGTTATTTTGTAAATGAAAAATATCAAAATATTTAGGAATCATTTATCTGTATTCCCAATGAATAGTCCCAGTGGTTAGGTCGAATTTTAATAAGTGTAAATTTTAACAAGGTAAACGGGATTGTGTTATTCTCGTATTCCATAAGTGGCGAAGTCAGGTCTTGCCTTGAAATGGAGTTATCGCTTATATTAGTACTCCATTTTTAATCATAGTCAATTAATGCATTTTTGGACAAAATTGACTTAATCACTCACATTAATATTAATGATTATAACAAGTCATTAATTTAATAAAAAATATGTTAATTGATTATAACTTGGAGATATTAGGTAGATATTAGGTGAGAAGGAAAAGAAATTGATATTAATAAATAATTTTTAATATCGCTCCTTCAAAAGAACAACGGCATAACTCAAAAACCTAATTTTTCAATAGAGATATATGAAAAATATATCGTTCCTGAAATAAAAAGCTGCAACGAATACAAATGCTACAGAAGTTCGTTTTTTTTTTTTAAGAAGCTATATGCCTTTAAAATAAATGTTTTTCACATTTTGAACAATCGATTATAAGTTCTAAATTAAATAAGATAAATAGAGTTTTCTGAGACTCGATATAGATTTCTCTTTAAGAACTCTTCTAATATCCGATTCCTCGACCCGATGCCGATAAAACCAATACCGACATTTATGCCTGACAGTTAATTTATTGGCCGTAATCAAAATAATAATAAAAACGGGTTGATAAATCTTTTAGAATAAAATAATATTAATGCTTTTTATTTAATTTACATCGTAGTATAATTCGCATTAGTTTATTTTTCTATGGATTAAAAATAAGGGGTGTTTTTTACTTTTTATACTGCAACCCTGTGTTCAGAACTTGTTTCTAAACCAGCGGTTGTGTTGAGAGATGATTGGACGAGATCACACGCTCAACCGCCCGGTTTTTCACCCTAATTTCCCCCCTCTTTTTTATCGAGGACAGGGTAATCCTTAGAAGGGCCTCCTTGTCCCTAAGGGTCGAGATTTACGGCCGATAACAGAGTAAATAAATTATCAACACCCACACCCGGTTTCGAATCCGATATATACGTTGAATAATAGTGGCGATATACATAAATATTCTTGTGATACCATGTGATTGAAATAAACATATAATTACAGAAATTAAAGTAATATTATAAAATTACAGTATTTTACAATCAAGGAAAATTTATTATGAAGAAAATTAACGATGGTATATTATTCCTTCAAAATGTGGAATTTTCGAGTTAAGCCTTCATAGCAATTTTATTGGTTGAAGCTTTTTAATTCAGAAATGACATATCTTATATTCCATTTCCAACATTTTTTGTTTTTAATAAAGTCATATTTCGAATTCTATCATGTTTGAACTTGAAGTTTTATGGCTAATAAAAGAAATACCATCATTACAATATAAATGCATTGCTTTACCAATACCTAAATTTTTATTTTTTTAACTCACATGAAACGTTCATATACCTCTATTGAAAAATTATTGTTTTGAGTTATGAGATTGTTTTTTCAAATAGCGAAATCCTATATTTATACACTATAATTTGCACAATAGTTACATTTATGCAATGATGTATAATGTATTTATTTATTATATTACTTTTCAAGCTGATTCAATTAAATTAAAAAACTTTCTGTTATGTTAATTATTAATTGTACGTGTTTAGGCAAATATTTAATTTATTCTATTTTATTTCTAATTAAAATATAAATGATGAACTAACATTCGTTTAAAGCTGGATTGATTTGTTTTAGATGGTTCCTATTAACATTGTTAATTAACTAATTAAAATAAAAATACTTAAAAATGTATTGCTTTTTTTTTATGAGTTTGCCTCAGCAACATGAGCGACATGCGATGGCGATACCTAGCGGCCATGAGTCATACAATTTATTTTTAATCATCTTTAGAGTCTACTGTTTCTAGGACAACGTTTATGCATGGAGGAGATTTGTCTGAGGTCACGCTGAGCTGCCAGATTTCCCATTAAGGGTGCCGGATTTATAGAGTCTGGGTGAGCTGGGTGAAGCTGATTATGACAAATTATCTGCCACAGCCAGATTCGAACCCGGGCTTTCAGCTAGAAACTCAGTGCTCTACTACTGAGCTACCCTGTTTCCTACAATGTAAATAGCTGTAAAATATTAAAAAATAAAAATAGGAAGAAGTGAAAAAACTCAGACTAAGTAGGCTCATTATGAATGTTTACGTTTTTTTTTTTGTGAGACAAGGAGTACCAGGAAATTTTATGTTTGAGGAACAAATATTTATCAAGGCTTTTAACGACTAAACAAAATAATACTTGAGGGGATCAATTTAATTTGGAAAATAATGGGTTTCCAGCCGATTCTGCTCCCCCCCCCCCATCACTCACTCCCTCTCTCTCCCTCTCTCTCTCTCTCTCTCTCTCTCTCTCTCTCTCTCTCTCTCTCACACACTCTCCACTATAGACAAACAGAACAAAACAAGACCGGGACGAAATTGAATCATCGGACCGAGAAGGTGTGCTAGGAGCGGGTCCAATCCATCAACCATCTGTTCCTAAAATACAATTTATAACACAGTTGTCTATTTTTGTTTATTTCGTCAAACTGGTTTCCGCTTGTATCCATTTTTAAGAAGTTTCTATTCAAAAAATATCCTTTATTTGTCGACAAAACAAGAATACACGAAATATATTCAAATACATTATTATTCATTAAAAAGTTTCGTTCTGCATTCTAAAGTTTATTTTCAGATTTTATCATTCGCAAGTCAATTTGGAGACGAATATAAATTCTATGGTTTAGGGAAAACTAATCGTAATAAACTACTTGGATCCATGACAAAGGTCCCGGGTT